>JAFJYG010000313.1:0-53198 GCA_017366145.1 Cadophora sp. M221 | reverse complement strand
GGGGGGGGGTTTGATGTGTCGCTTAGGTGGCGGGTCGTCGCTATGGGAATTTGGAGGAAGATATGGGACACTCGGCTGGGAAAATACTATTCACTATCTACAGGTATTTCAAAGCGGAGAGATAGAAGAGAGCACAAGGGAATCTTCACTTGAAAATTTCGTGGATTTAGAAGGGAAAGCAGAAGTCGCCTTTTGGCTGAGGAGAATTTGGCTTGTTTTACCGATACTTAGAGATTTTCGTGGCCTGGTCCTGGAGACGGAAGATTGGTGTTTTTTTCTGTTGGCTTAAGATAATTTGAGAATTATTATCCTTTGAAGGGTTCGATACTTATGTACGTACTATGTTTTCTTGTCTTGAAACTCAGTATACACAAGGCAAAATAGTAGCAGAACAACAAATTCCGCGGAGTCGCCCATCTGATTGGTGGTATAGAAGATTCCCTGAATTGTCTTCTTGGAGCTCCTTATGAGAAGTGAAGATGATAGTTCCTTTCCTTGACGAATACTTTATTTGTCTAGGATGCTGGCATGGACTTTTGCAATAGGTAGACCGAACCGACTAGTAATCACTGATCAGTGACTTGTGGGTAAGGTAGTCATCGGAGGTTTTGTGTAACTTGACATTGAGGAAACTGATCCTCCGCTGCCTAGGTAGTGAGATAAGGTGTTTGGTTAAAGATGTAGTGGAATTTATAATGTTGCGTCTTAAAGCTTTGATTGCGTTTCGAGGATTTTAGCGAAATGGATATTCGATTAGTGCTGGAGCGCTGATATGTGACTTCAAAGATAAAGGGTATGAAAACATATGTGCCACTCAAATTTAGTAGTGCGACTTATTAAATCTACCGTCGGGAGCCTTCTTTTAACGAGGTGTTGCCAAAAAAAAAAAAAAAAAAAAACACACTGAAGCAATGAAAAAAAATACATTGCTGATTTGCTACCGGAGAATGAATGAGTTCCAACAATTGAATAATAAAAACCTGTAAGAATCAATTCTTCCCCAAGGTCCAGTTTCTCTTCTCTTGTCTAAGACTTCTTCCCTGAAGCAAAACAAAAAAAACAAAAACATACAACAGCAGGTATTCGCTGGTGGTCACCCACCCAACTACTAATCTGCCGATCTGGTGCTTGTGTATGGCAGAGCGGACGGGATGCCCATTTCTCACCAGTCTATGGTCGTATGTGGAGGGCAGGCTCTTCTTTAATATAATATACATACTGCAAATTTCAAATTTTGAAAACAATATAGTTTTCCGTTAGCTGGTGCTGCAGAGAGACGGGTGGCGAGATAGGCAGAGTTCTTTTCACGAAATAAGCGAGAGTCTGCTGAGTTGGATCCAAGGTTGTTTATTACGAAGTTGATCGTTGAAAAGCTTGCGAAGAGGATGGTTGGTTGAAATGAAATGTTGGGAAAGGGGGAAGCTCGCTTAGCATACTGCCAAGGATCTCTAGCTTCAAAACAAGCCAACGTATCAGCATATACCATTTTGATGCACACCATCTTGTTAAAAGTTCTCACTCTGCTAGAAGTTGGCCATTTAATTGAACTTTGGCTACCTTGGTAACTCTTCCCCGTAAACTAGTTGGTAGATCCGCAATAGAAAACCGGCGTCGTAGCTCCAGACAGCGGTACTGAAAGAATCTGAACATGAAGTAGTACAAGATTTGTATATCTAATCACCGGGACTTTGTCAGATGGAGGTGAGGATTGATTGAAATAGTAGTATATTCAATCTGAGGAAAGAAGAGGTATTTCACAGAGTGCTAAATCAAGGAACAGAGTTGGAGCTCGGCTAAACACCCACCCAGTTCTGAAGCTGGCAATGCCCAGGAGCCACAAGGTCTTCCCAAGAGAACTAAAGCCGTTCGACATACATGAGTCATATTTTGTAGACTCTATGCCGATCATAACTCAATACTAATACAGGAAGAGAAGGGGGGGCAAACAAAAACGAAAACCCTGGCCAACGGGGCCTCCAGTACTATCAAGCAAAGACAACCCCGAACCATCTTTCTCACGCAATAACACCACCTAAACAATAGCTGCTTGCTTGGAAACAATGGGGTACACGTAGCTCCCATTTAACAGCGACTCCGTGGGTCCGTACCATCTCACTAGAAGCCATCGAGTTAGGATTGTCCTCATGAAGGAGGGATCTCAAGTAGCACTTACAGTTCACAGTGAAAATTCCACCGCCAGCTGGGCCAGGAAGCCAGTTGCTCGTCCAGTTTGCGCTTGGTGTTACTTCAGCTGGTTGAATCAAGATTGAAAATGCTCCGCTGCTGCTCGCATCAGCATAAACCTGAGTAGTGCCATCGGCGTAGGTTAAATTGCTCCGGTCACCTAGCGAGTACACGTTTTGGCCGTTTGCAACCAGGTAGTTTGTCTCGTTGTATGCCGTCAGACTCCAGAACCCAGTCACCGGGGGTTTCTCGGAGAAGGTCATGATGTAAGACTCGTTCGCTGCCAGCTGCAATGTGATTTGGGTAGCAGGAAGGGTGGGATCAAGATAGGTGGGGTATGCTGCAATATAGTCGGCGAGCTGGAGGTAGCCAAACCAGGCGATCCATGCTCGAGCGGTATATTCAACGCCAAAGTTGCCGCTCAAGCTGGGAAGAAGAACAAACCATCCGCTTTGGTCAAATGCGTGGTTCGAGGGGTCCAGAAGAGCCAGGAATTGTTCGCCGATGAGCTTGTGGACTTGAGTGTAGTCTATTTTAGCTGGGACTGTGTATTGCCCGTCTTTGATACCAGCGGCAGCAAGCATGGTGTTGACCCGCTCTGCGTCAGATTTGATAATGGGTGGGTTGGATGCGTGGACCTTAGCTAACATCTGGAGGGTTTGAGTTGTCTGAGTGGTGCTAAGGTTGAACGGGAGGAGAAAAGCAGCCGGTGAGAGCGCACTATTGCCCAAAAGGCCGGGGGTGAGGCATGCTCCGAGGGGCTCTCCTTCGCGTTCCACTGTCGCCATCGAAACCTGGTCTTGAATGGCATGAACTTCATCGAGATCAGTCCCATTGTTCTTGATGACTATTCGCATCATGATACTTCCATAAATGCCGGGAAATTTGATGATTCCTGTGTACTTGTCGCTTTCATAGCCTTCTCCAGCCAGTAGTATACCAGGTTCATCGTCTCCCGCCACCGTGAGAAGATAATCACCAGCAGGACTGCTGGAGATAGAGCCGATGTTGGCAAAGTTATTTCCATACCTACTCATTGGAGGAAGGATTAGCCAAGTATCTTATGGAGGAAGTATTCCGGTTGATAGCTACTTACAAGTCATTGAAGGGGACGACATAGAATCTGTCCTCGGGAACTTTAGGGATGGAAAGCACAACATCAGTTTGCGAAAGATCAATCGCAGCTCTGGAGTATAGAGTATCGACATTTGGTCGAACCAAGACTTCGATATTGGCATATGCAGGTGTTTTCTCGTTCAAGATGGCGTTGGCACCCACTGCCTGAAGGGTTGGCACGAATGTTTGGACGTATAAGACAAGTGGATATCCGTACTGCATACATGATTAGGAATTGTGATTAAAATTTGGGGTAGATTTCTGCATACTATCAATGCAAATGCTGTTGCACTGTTGGTGCTGACGGAAGAGTTATCTGGAGAGGCAGACTCAGTACAGAATTCGCCGTTTGTTGCAGGAGGTAAAGCAGCAGCCGTCACGCCTAGCCCGAAGACTAGAGCGCAGGGCAGTGAAGATAGCTTGAAGTGCATTTTCGAGTGTATTGGAAAAACAGGTCAGTGAATATGAGAATGATTAGGTAAGAAGGAAATGTTTGTTGATGGTTTGAATTGTTTCCTGCGTTGATTACAAGCTTATATATAAAAAGAAGGCACGTCACGTGTAGGTTGATCATCCATGGAGGACAACTTTAAACTTCACGATTCAGCCTGCCAAGCGGAAGCCAATCTCAATAGTATCCATAGACCTCGGTACCTTTTAGTCAGTTCTTGGAAGTCTCTGTTTCCATTGTGGCTTTGCAGGTCCCAAACAATCAGGACCCGGGACTCGGAGTTCAGACCGCCGACATCTGCATTAGAAAACCCTCTGAGAATATTCTAATTTGAAGTTACTCCGTGTCCCATTGATGGTAGTCTAAATAAGATAAACCATGAGGGAAATATGTTTGTGTTGATTCTTTGATCTCTGTTTATTGAAGAAAACCACGGTTGAGAACTCTTCGCAAGTTACAAGTATCGGTACATGATAGTCCCAAATGCACAGGGGAAGAACGAGATGATCTGAGGCAGGAGATTGGATTGTTCTAAGCTCTGAAGAATATTCAATGCCTAAACTACCCCACTACTTTCTAGAAATGAGCTTGAGTTTGGAGTCCTTGAGCTTGAACTCAGGGCAGAAGAGGATACATTTCACGTTGTGTATCTTGTCAGATGGTGGAGTTACGATATGGAGGTCCCGGTTGCTAGCAACATTGATCGATCTGTCTGCCTTGAGGCTTGCTACTTTGATAAGTACGATTGAGTTCACTCAAGTACTGTGAGGTGATAGATCTCATCGCTCATAAATCCAAGGAGATTAGGGGAATCTTCAAGGGAACAATAAAAAGCAGGATCAACAAGCTCAACTACAGAGCAGTGATTTCAAACAAGAAAGTGAATTGATTGCCATTTCTAATTAAGTTTGTAAGTGGTTGGAATACGATTATACCGCCATGGTACCAGAGTCCCGTAGCTGGTGGCAAAAGAAGCTGCATAATAAATCAATATATTATGTATGGTGTAGCTCCGACATCTCAATGATAGCATCGTCCGGCTTGTGTATGTATGTTTCGTCTTTCCGCTAGTGGGCGCCGACCCGGTTTCACTTTCGGAGGAATTGACGGCCGACCGGCCGGTGTTGACTACTTGAAGCAATGCGACAACAGCACAGTGCTATCAAGGCGCAGCACCACGGTTAGTTAGTGTTTGTTTAAAGCCAAACAAAGATATACACAGAAGAAAACAAGAGAGAAGTGGGTTCCGCAAAATATCAATGCCAAGGTCCGATTGCCGATTGATATAGGGATGGTAAACAAATTACCATTGAAGTCGCCTTGAAAGGGCATCACACCCCGTATTCCAGACTGTAGGCCCAATGCCAGTTCGGAGAATAATGGACGGGGAGGCATATCTTCCATGAATCCGAGACGCGGTATCCAAATTCTACAATATTCAATTTGAGATAGTAGCGGGGATATCGAGGAGAGTCCGCCCCCAGCATTCGTATTCGTTTACAATTGTTGCTAATCTCTCGGTGAGTCGGCAGTCAACGCCAGCCGTTCCGCTGCGATGCGATAAAAAATTTCTTTTGTCCATAGTTAATATCCAGGGAGAACTAATTACAAGGACATCATGGGATTATTCCGCCCTTTCCGTCACGGATGCACATGAAGGGGGTTGCCGCGGAACATTTGGAGACACCACAGACGAAATTTGGAGCACTTACAATTTCTGAGATTAAACATTTCCTAAACTGCCCATACCTTTCTTTTCCTGCCTCCAATTACTAAATTTCTGCATTTGACACCTTCCAGCTTAATCCATGAAGGGTCGCTTCAGGAGCTGTGAGACTGTGGCTAGAGATGAAGGTGCGACTTGAAGCTACATAGGCTGGAGAAAGATATGGCTACGCTATTCCGCCTAATTACCGTGGTAGAATATTGCATTTATAGAGATGTTTTCGTGCTAGAGATGATACTATATGTTCCATTCCTTCGTCACGCATCACGCTTCCCCAACGTGGAGAGCACAGAATACAAACAATCGTATCAAAATTGCAGTCTCGGGAAACACTAACTAAATAATTATGCAGAAATCCTAACTACGTTTGTTTGAGAGTATTGCAGCTGCTGATCGCTTGCGCAGCTTGCTACGCGTCGTGGTTGTGGTGAAGTTTGAGGCAGCTACTGGTGACCCAGCCTGGCTAATTCGCTGATTGGTGTTATTGACATTCGCTTAGCACATTCGATAGAGTTGGCACCACAAATGAGAATCTAGCAAGTACTGGATTGCACTCCTTGGGCAGTAATTGATTGCGCATCAGTTAGAAGTCGCTCGAGTCCTTGGGTGACATGATCCACACGAAGTTGGAACCGTTTCTTCTTGTCCTCCAGGTCGGCCGAGGCAGCATCCTTGAGTTCACGACGTGCTGCGACCGAAGTCCCACCCGAGCTGGTTCTGGACGCCACAAAAGCCTCTGGGTCGAGAATTTTCATCAGTTCGGAAGGTGAGAAGGCTTTAAGAGCCTTGTCTTTGATAAGATCGTCGCGCAATTCACCGCGACGGACACCGGCGCGCTCGTGGGCGGCGACTAGGTGGGCGACGCTCTCGTGAGCATCACGGAAACTCAGACCGTGAGAAGCGACGAGTGCATCAGCCAGAGCGCTTGCAGTAGACCAGTGTTGGCCAGCTGAAATTCGCATGGCGGGCACGTCAAACTCGACAGTGGAAATGACTTCTCGTAGTAAACCGATAGCTCCAACTGTCTCGGCGCACTGGCCGGGAAGTAGGTTATGGATGTAGGCCTGGTCGACATCTGTTGATGTGGCCGTGTGCATGACGCCAAGTTGACTCGCAGCCCAGCCGACAGCAACACCAGCGAGACCACGAATGCGCTCCAAGACCATCGGGTTCCGTTTCTGGGGCATCATGCTGGATGTACCGCATAGTGATGCATCGATGCGCACGAGGCCTACTTCGCTTGAGGACCAGTAATTCAGGTCGGAGGCAAGTCGACTGATGGCAGAGAGCGTCGCAGCTAAGACACCAGCGAGCTCAGCTCCCATATCGAGCGAGGCCAACCCAGCATCTCGGGAATTGGGAATTGGCCGGTCAAAACCAAGGTAGGCGGCTGTCTCGGTACGGCTGATGGGCCATGAAGTTCCGCTGTAGGCTGCACCACCGAGTGGACTGACGTTGAGACGGCCGTAGGCATCGAGAAGCCGGTCTATACTGCGTGACATGGCCCAGTAGTGGGCATTGAGGTAGTGATCGATGGTCGTGGGTTGTGAGTGCTGCAAATGTGTATATCCGGGCATGAGTGCGCCAGAGTATCGCTCAGCAGTAGTCATGATTTCCGAACTAAGTTGCAACATCTCTTCAATAACTTCTGTCAGACTCGCCCGGTTCACGAGACGCCAGTTGGTTGCCTTTTGATCGATGCGGCTCCGGGCACGCTGGATATCACGCCCCTTGGGCCCCAAGACACTTTCCAAATATTGTTCGATCTGAAGACCGAGTGTTCCCACCTCAGGATCCGCAGCAAGAATGGCAGCGGTATTGCCAGAGCGGAGATCGAGAAGAGCTTGGACGATTCCGCAGCCGTGCTGTGCGTCGAAGATTCCGGTGCGTGTGAGCATCACGGAGTGGGCGAGGTCGGTGAGAACATACTCGTCGAGGCTGACCAGCTCATCGTCCAGTTCGAGCTTGTTTACATGTGTGATCAGCAGCCGAGAAGCTCGAATTCCGAGGCGGTTCTCTGTCAACGATACATGAGCACTGGTATCCAACACGGTCACTGGCGTGGTGCTATTGCGTCTGCGTTTGGCTGTTGGGAGCGCCGCGGCGCTGGTCATCGATATGATTGTTGACATATTGCTTTTTGTTCTCTATCTCTCCAGCAAAAAGATGCTTGAGAATTGGGAAGTCGAGTATGGGAAGTCGAGTAGGGGAAGAAAAAGACAAGGACTGACGCGAAGGCCATTCTTTCAACACACGACCTTCTTATGAAGGCCAGCAAACGCTACGGCTTTCAGGGTCAACAAATGGAACCCCGACAACTTGATGCATGCTCGGATGCCTCCATACTGATCATTTGGCTCAACATGCACAGTCTCCTGGAGTGCATCTTGCCGACACACCCCGCTGGCTGGTGAGGCAGACTGACAAGCACTAAGGAGGTAGGGACTTGGGAAGCAAGGTTGACGGAGATCTTGCCGCCACTCCCCACCAAGCTAACGCACGACAATTTGGAAGGAAACTTAACTAGAATGGTAACAATGCCGCTCTTCCACGCTCGCTAAATGCGAGTCTTTAGCTCCCGCCAAATATTGAGTTTTCCTTGCTCCACCTCTACTGTTTACCTCGAGCCTGCAAGGCCGTGCAAAGGTTGCAGCGGAAACAGGACCGCTCTCGTGTATTAGTTGTATACCTTGTACCCCTACTCTACTACTCTAATACAAGCTCTTCAAGCTCATAGTATATTCTGTGCCGTTCTGCCGTTTCCTGCAACCTAGTTAGGTGCGCCACTGTCGGGACCGACTGTGTTTTCACCCTCGCCTGTGCGGGGAGTGGCGGCAGCTCTGGAAGATGGGGTCTGGGGTTCGGGAGAGCAAGTCGTTTTCCTACCCCAGAGGCGTTTTCTCCACAACCTCACGATGCTCACCTGGGAAAAGGATATGAGACTGATTCTCAAGTATATATTCTCGCACCTGCCAGCTGTAGATGAAGCTTTGTTGTTACATCAAAACCACAAGACCTCTCAATTATCCAGCTTTGTTTCCAGCATCTACAATTTCCCCTCCACCGAAGACTTCAAGTCCTGCTTCGCCAGATCTACTTGCCAACCTCAAAGACCATGTTTTGGTTTGGCAAGCCGAAGAAGAACGCCGAAGAACGTTTGGCTGACAAAATTCGTCTTGTTGGTCCTGATATTGCAGCGGTATGTTCAATACCGCACTTTGCGAAGACATATTCGGGTCCAGCCAGCTAATCATTCCTTGCCTGCCCCTCAGACCCTCCCGGTCGATGAGAAACCATGGTGGACGCAAATACATTTGGTCCGGCTCAATGCTCTTCTGTTGGTCTGCTGTATGTCTGCTGCCACAGTTGGATATGATGGTGAGTACTCTTCCTACCCTGGAACAGCTCGTCTCAAGGGGAAATAACAAGCTGATACTTTGCAAAGGTGCCATGATGAACGCTTTGCAGATCAACCCGAACTGGAAATCCTATTACAACTACCCTGCAAAGGCCAAGTTGGGCGCCATCAATGCCATGATGCCAGCCGGCAAGATCATTGGATTTCTCTTCGTCGCCCCTTTCTCCAACAGGTTCGGACGCAAGAAGTCGCTCGTCCTCGCATTCACTCTCACCATCATCGGCGCTGCCATCCAAGCCGGCTCTGTTAATTTGGGCCTTTTGATCTTCTCTCGTTTCTTCCTGGGATTCGGCTGCGGAGTCATGTCCCAACCCAGCCCCATATTGCTAGCGGAGCTGGCGTACCCGACTCATCGAGGAAAGGCTACTGCGCTGTATCATTGCTTTTATGTGAGTACAAAACAACCAATAAGCGATTCTTAACCATCAAATATTGACAGGCATATTTTCAGTTTGTTGGTGCCATCGCGGCTGCTTGGATTACCTTCGGAACGCTCAAAATGACTAGCGACTGGAGTTGGAGAATCCCGACATTGCTCCAAGGAGGCGCTCCAGTCTTCCAGCTCCTCTTCTCCTACTGGTTGCCAGAGTCACCTAGGTGTGTATTTATACTCGGTATCATATTTAGACTCTTACATCTGACTGTTTCCTGCACAGATACCTTATCGCCAAAGGCCGAGATGAAGAAGCACGCGCGCTGCTGGTCAAGTACCATGCCGCAGGCGACGAAGATTCGCAGCTTGTCATCCACGAAGTTGCTCAAATTCGGGAAGCTGTGCGGACCGAGACCAACTCGGAGAAGCGACCTACAGTCAAAAAGATGCTGACCAGCCCAGCAAATCGCCGCCGACTTCTCATTTCCGCCCTGGTCGCCATCGCCGCTCAATGGTCTGGCAACACGGTCGTGTCATACTATCTTACCCTCGTCCTCGATGGCGTCGGCGTCACGAACCCTACCCACCAGTCGCTCATCAACGGAGGCTTGCAGATCTTCAATCTCTTAGCAACGGTGGGGTGTGGTGCCATGATGGTTGATATTCTGGGACGTCGTCTCCTCTTCCAAATCAGCGCTGTGGGAATGACCGTCTCGTATGTTGTACGTATACCTACTTCCATACCACTTGCTATAACCAAAATCCCAATAATCCCTCTCCCCTTATCCTCCCATAAGCACATACTGACACATCTCAGATCTGGACAATTCTCAACGCCCGATTCGACGCCACCGGCTCCGCTGCATACGGCTTCGCCGTCATCCCTATGCTCTTCATCTTCTACTTCCACTACGACGTCGCCCTAACACCCCTCCTGTACTCCTACCCAACAGAACTCTTCCCCTACGAATGGCGCAGCTGGGGCGTGGCTTTCACTCTGATCGTGACGAACCTCGTCCTTATCATCGGACAAGTCTGCAACCCCATCGCTATGGCCAAGCTAGGCTGGAAATACTACATCTTGTTCTGCGTACTGGATGCTATTTTCATCGTCGAGGTCTGGCTTCTGTTCCCTGAGACGAAGGGGAAGACTCTTGAGGAGGTGTCGAGGATTTTTGATCGGTTGGATAATCCTGGGTTGGTTGATGTTGATCTGGAGAGTAGTAGTAGGATTAATGAGGATGAGAAGGAGAAGGAGAAGGTTGCTTGTTATGAGATTTCTAAGTGAGAGTGCAGTTCTTTGGCTTGTAAATGCGGAGATACAATAAGGAGTGTCAATGGTGATTGTTATTCAAAGCGTGGTTTGTACAAGTCACACACTTCCGCTACTTTTTTTTTAAAAAATTCATGCACAGTGAAATCATTACAAACAGACTATATTTTATCACCTCATTGACTTTGGGCCGAGGAACCCAACATGGTTTGAATCCGCGCACAACAAGGGCTAGATATAAATCAATCAGCAGACAACACCGTTACAAAATTTCACTGACCAAACTACCCAGAAGAAAAATATAATTCGATCGATCGACTGATGGACTATTTTCGCTCAAGTAAAGCCAATCGGCCCGTCCTCACCGCCCGTGAGAGGCGAATTGGCCAGAGCCAAAATCACACCCGCATATGTCTTGCATGAAGGAAACTCCCACGCCCAGTATTCATACGCAGCCAAAGTTTTGTCAATCCCAGTTTCCCACCCATACGGCATCTTCAGCCTTTTCGATCTCGAAGCCGAGAGCAGGATACTCGCAGCTTTGAGCATGTTCCGGAGCTGCAGCCACGTGCCGTGGTGGCGATGGCCCGTATGACTGTGCTGAAGATACCGCAAGGCGTTGAAGAGTCCCTTCTCCGCTAGCTCTCGAACAGTAGCACTGCAATCTGGCTCGTGGATAGCAGTGAAGAGGAACGGCCTGTGCATGAGCTCCAGAACGCGATAGTAGCGTCCGCGACTGTACTGCTGCCACTCGGTGCTTGCGAACTGGGAAACATCTGGGAACTGTATAGACGGAGGGAGATTCTCTCTGAATGTTTCGGCCTGTCGCTCGAACTCGGCTACGACGGGGATGAGTTCTTCAATTCCTGGCGATGAGGAATCGGGAGCATTTCCAATGGTATCGATGTATTTGCAGACCACGTCCGCGACTTGGTCTGTTATTCGTCGGAGTGCTATTTCTGATAGGAAGAAATACCAACTGTCCTCCTCGTGGGATGCCCACATGTCGGAAGTCATGCTCGCTGGTTGGTTCGATAATGGATATGAGTCTGGCCAACCAGGTTGCCTCAAAGCAGGTGCGCTAACTGGTATCTCTGCGAGAATTTCCCTTCTTCGGTCAGATAGCTGAGAGATGGTATTGTTTTGTGATGGAAGAACCTTTCGGATTTATAACATGCCCAAAATAGGCTTGAGTATACCTGTGATCCCCCTTCAGCCGAACCCACACTGGCACAAACTGTCAGTACAATCTATCTTGTCTTAACTCTGTGGAAGGTCGGGATACGGACCCGGTAGATGCGAGGATCTGGAGCGAAGATCCAGCTGCATGAAACATACGCAAGGCGTGCATAGGTCTGATGAGATACATGTGGAAAATTCTATCTCATAGAAACACATCAGCCGATGGGATGGCGTTAGCAGAATCTCGGATTACTCACCCAGCAAGGCAGAGGCACTGGATCGCAAGACTGTGGACGCTGGACATGGCAGAACCTAGGCACCTTTCGGCCGCGACGAAGTAACGATAGCCTTGTTTTAGACTTTCGAGGCGAGAAGATGGATGTGATGAGCTGCTGGGGCTCTGAGCTACATTAGAGGGGTCGAATTCCATCGAAACGGCCCCCAGGGCACACATGAGCAACACGAGGCAGGATTCCAGGCTAGACAGAGATCCTTGTGTGCAGTACCGCTGACAGTATTGGCTGGCATCCTGACGAGTGACTATTGGATTTTTGATATTGACTCTGTTGAAGAAGTGGTCGATAAGCGGTTCAACGTCTGAACTTTCTGTTGAAATGTCGTCAGGCCTGGTCGGGTCCCAAGGAGACCCAACTTGGTCGTTCGAAGCCAAAGTATCAGACTGGGTTAAAAGGTCATTGAGATAGGTATAAGCTTCAGAGCCGTGAAAATCGACGAATCTGAAACGTTGTAGGGAAGATAGAAGCTCGTCAAATATAGGCCACTGCAGCAGTTCGTCGGTCGCTAATCTGTAACCAGCACCCAAGTTGAGACTGAATACCACACGCTTGGGATCTGAGAATTCCTCGCCCACTGAAGAACGTACAGTATTTAGCTGCCTTTGACTGCTAGAGGTTGCTGGCACTGACGAGAAGTCAGGAGAAGACGAGGGGTGTATGTCTCTTACTAAACCTTCAATTACAGATAATTGCGTAAGAATCTTCAAAGATGCAGCATCGAAGGTTGATGCGTCTTTCTGGATGTACTCGCATGGAGTTCCGATTTGCAAACATGAAGAACAACTTGGCCTCAGATTGTCACTACGAGTATGAATATCAGTGACCTTTGTCGTAAAGTTTTAAGCGTGAAGTATAATATGGGTTACGAAATTTCGCTATATGCATACCATTTCCGCTTCCTTTCGCGGCATGTTAAACATGCTGCTATGGCTCGCCGACGAGGGTATCCGGTCCTTTGGTGACTGCGCATGCCTTCTGCGTCCATGTATACGGCCTGGAAGGCTACGAGATGGATATAAATGTATCTGTTGATTTCTCGACGTATATTTCGCCTGTAAACCTCGTGAACCAAGGTTTCGCTTGGTAAAGCAGGAGCCTTGTTGCAGCTGGCAATGATAGAGTTGGGATTGATAACGAAATAGCCTGCTTGGATTTGGACGAGGAGTGAAATACAGTTGGCATGAAAACAATGGCAACTCGATGTTGTAATATGCGCGGCTATCGTTTCCGTAGGTGCAATGCACAAGGATGAAGCTTCGTAGGTACAGGTAGGTGGGTAGGTAGCGAGGTAGGTGCCAAAGGCAATCATGTGATGCGTGCATTCACCTAAGTTGATGGGAACAAATCATTGAAGTTGTCTTTTGTGTAAGTCATGTTGAAGAGGGTAAAGGCAAGAGGGGAGGAGAAGGGTGAAGACATGCAGGTCGAGTGAGCTAGTGAGCTAATTTAGCGCTCCACTTACTGTGCTGCACCCTACAGCTCAGCGGTTCCCGCGAGTTCGGAATGGGGTACCCAAGCATGCAGCGAGTGTTTTCAAAACCTGTCCTATAGAATGAAATGACGGGCTAGTATTTTCTGTTTTTCATAAGTAAATTATATTTTTATTACTACTTACTACTCAAATAATTGAGAACTGCTCATCATCTAGCTTCCGCCACCTTCATTTATGCGCTTGTCTGTTTCTTGTCTGGAAGATTAGACCCTCGCTTAGGTACGTGAGCAGCTAGAAGAGGCATTTAATACAAATATGGAAAGCATGCCATTCAAATAAGATTCTAATCAAATCGAAAATGCTGTTCCGAAAGCTATTGAGGTATGTATATGGCCCCCGTTCAGCAATGACATCAGAAAGGGAGTGAGTCTTCAAAATGAGACAGTGAAGAGTGTCTTTGTGAAGTTATTCTTTTTACATAGTCCCCAAGGACTTCATGACGCGCTCCAACTCTTGCCTCTAAGATGGAATATGCTCGGTTCCTTGTCACTGGCAAATTCAAATCATAAAACAGATGCTATGAAATTAATTTCGAACAACTAAAATAACTTTGATTAGCAAGTTCTGAGTCTCCCTGTGTCGGTGCCAAAGGAAATTCTTACATAGCCCAGACACCTTGGATATGGATACTTCAACCATCTTTTAGCCCACTGCACTGCACTTCTTCGGCATTGTCATTCAACTCTGATCTATTCGCTTAATATAGACGTCACAACTGCTGTTCCTGGACAGTGGGCAATGTCACATTATGTTTAGGGGGTTTTGAACTTTGCAATAAGGAGCAACAAGTTCAAGGGTTTAGTTTGTAGAAAGTGATTCATAGAACTTGTAGTAAAAGTATATATGAATAACTTCATGCGTTACACCATAATCACCAAGTTCAAGATTAAAAAGGCTGTTACTCATAGCCCGGGAGACCGAACAGCACATTCACGGCTTTTGATATGTGTGACTTTATCCATCTTTTAGAAAGTATAAATACCTGGTTCTGTACACTCAAATCCTCTCTCTTCCTTATTACCTACAAGCAGCTTTCTCCCAGCACAAATTTGCTCATCTAGAATCCCAGAAAAACTACATGAGACTTTCTACTTACGAGCAAGTGAGTACATCAAATCTCAACAGAAAGTCTCCAACTACAAAATTAATAAGACCGAGCGGGCGGGCGAAACTCTCTCTCCAACAATATGGGCTTCTTCGGCTCCTCCAGCTCTCCCAAGAAAAGTAATGAAGGGAAAAGCGGCGGCGGCAGCAGCAGTACCCTTGACAAGAAGAAGAAGTCGAAGAAGCAAGCTCCTAAGTCTTCCTCTCCTCTCCGAAGGGTGGCTGAAAAGGCATCGCCATCCGTGATGGAATCGAACGACGCAGATGCTTCACGTAGAGAGACAGACATAGCAAAGTCTGGAGCCGCTAAAGATAAATTAAGAGAGCAAGTTGGAGAGGAGCACGAACAGCGACCGAGACAGCGTTCTGGCTCAGCTTCAAGTTCAAGTTCTTCCATTAAACTACGTCATGGCAAGGGGAAAGGAAAAGAAAGGGAGGAGACGACTAGATCCCTGCATACATCACACGTCCCCGGTCCAGGCGGATCATCCTTTAACCCTGAAGCTCGTGCCGCATTCTTTGCAGAGCAGGCTCGGAAACGCACAAAGCCTATAGATGAGGGACAGACGGGCCCGTGAACATGAACCTTACCTCTCCGACTTCTTCTTCTTCGGGTGGCAGCGTTTCCCCAATTCCTGTCTGGATCCCAGACAGACTCCAGGTCCCACCAAAGAGAACAGGGGGAAAAGGTGCCTTAAAGGGCAAGAAGAAAGCCTTGGAGGAAACTCATGACAAAAAGAAGGCTGGTAAGAAGAGGGCTGAGGGTTCTGGTGAGGGGTCTTCTAGTCGGAGCCATGGTCGCTGAGATGATGGTGCTGGTGACCGCAATTTATAGTCGACTAACAGAAGACGACATCGGGGAGCCCTTCCTGGAAAGGGGGTTGGGTAGCTGTTTTTGTATTTGGCAGACTGGGAGATGTTGATTTTTGCGTTGTTTGAAATAAGGATTGAATCCTGTACTATATCAAATAAGTGCAGGCATAATAATGATAATAAAGAATTCGTATCTTAATATTTCAGTAAAATTAGGATTCTATTCGATTTCAGTTGTTTTGGTTTATCATGTGGGCAATTAAATTAAGCTTATAATTCTGTAAAACGACATTACTTCTAATGAGTTAAAGAAATATATATATCAACGATATCTTAATTTTAATTTACTTCAGAAATGTGTAGGAATATTCTGACAGTGTTGTTTCGTTACAAAACGCTTATAAATGTACAGCTTTTAGTTAGCACAAGAATTTGCGGGATCAAAAAACTAAGCGGGCAAAAACATCAAATTACTTCACAGGAAACACTTTTCCTTCAGGTCGCCAGATTTCGATCCCCATTTCAAATGATACCTTCTTAATTGCCCAAAGGCAGAAAACAATCATGGAAGCATCCTCCTCTAATTCCGAACCTTTACAAACAATCCAACGCCCTTCGCCAACATCAACACAAATGACAGACGAAGAAACACAAACGCATCTTTCCTTCATGAGAGAGGCTCTGGCTATGGTATAAATCTTTCACATATCTACAAACCAACAGGACTAAAAGCAAAATAGGCCGAGCTCGCGCTTCAAACCTCAGAAACGCCCGTCGGCTGCGTCTTCGTCCACAACGGAGTCATCATCGGGCGGGGTATGAACGCCACAAACCGGACGTACAACGGTACCCGCCATGCAGAATTCATTGGGATCAATGAGATTCTGATGACTCCACATCATTCTGAGAGTGGAAAGAAGCTGTATGGACCTGACGTGCTGAAGGAATGCGACCTGTATGTCACGGTTGAGCCGTGTATCATGTGCGCTAGCTTGCTGAGGCAGTTTGGCATTAGAAGGGTCTTTTATGGGGCGGGTAATGAGAAGTTTGGAGGAACGGGGGGGGTGTTGAATATTCAGAGGGAGAATGGGAGGGATTGTCTGGATGGAGAAGATGATGATTTGGAGATGAGCGATGAGGAGAGGAGGAAGATGGAGTGGAGAAAGGAGGGGGATTATGAGGTTTATGGTGGCTGGTTAAGAGAGGAAGCTATTGTTATGCTCAGGAGGTTTTATGTCCAGGAGAATGATAGAGCGCCTGAGCCCAGGGCGAAAAAGGATAGGGTGCTGAAATTGGAGGTTGAGCCTATTGGGACCGGGAAGATAGGAGGATAAGAGAAAGGTGAAAGTTGCCCTATATGACGGATCGCCCAGTGGGGGCACATTCAATACAAGCATGTTCATCAAAGAGCGGGCTACTTGAGCCGCAGTGAGTAGCTCTACGGGGGCAAAGTCTGAAGACAGAATACCAGATGTAACACCTATGATGAAACCCCCATTTCAATCCATATGTACAAACAAGACATCCTGCCACCCCTGACTACTTTCCCTCCGCCGCTAACTCTCTCTCGGCTTGTTGGTAATATTTCGCCGTATCCACGCCATGTTGGTTGTGGTTCACAAAGTTGAACCATGGCAGAACATGAAGCCAAACCCCCGAATATCTCGAGTTTCTGCTCGCCATACCCTGGATATATGGGGTTGTCGAACTGACGCCGTATAGTGGCTCTCCCTTCTTCACTTTGACAACCATCTCCTTCATATCCATGGCTACCTCCCTCGAGTTCTCTG
This sequence comes from Cadophora sp. M221, assembly GCA_017366145.1. Lineage (NCBI taxonomy): Eukaryota > Fungi > Ascomycota > Leotiomycetes > Helotiales > Ploettnerulaceae > Cadophora > Cadophora sp. M221. The sequence goes on along the minus strand of JAFJYG010000313.1, from coordinate 35,980 downwards.
TAAAGCCGTAGAACCGCACTGCCATTCATGCATATTAGCAAAACGCCCAGGCGATCCAGCCCGTCGGGATTTGGGGAAGACCAACATATTGATCGTTGATAGAACATCAAGAATCCAGCACTGATTCCAATTGCCCCCGATAGACGCATGATAGGTGCGAATCCTCCTTTTCCAACCAATGAAGGTGCAATTCTCTCCCATAGAAGCATCAACCCTGGTCCCCCAGCCGCCATCGCCGTTCCAGCAACGTAGTCCGACTTGCGCGCATATCCGATTACTCGTTTGAAATGTCTGCCATCTGTTAATATCTTGATCTTGACCTAGGGTCCAGATTTGGTGCTTGGAGAGCTCACGGGTCACTGTCGATGAGCTGAGGGGAATATCGTTAGCTTCGATCCCAGAAGAGGAGGTTGGCGGAAAACGAACCGGGTAATCAGTATCAACTTTCTTGGCTGGCACAAATGGCCGCTGCTCGACGTTCGACATCTTGAGGGCGGAGTGGAGGTCCCAATTGGTATTCTGCTTCTGATGAGGTTCGTTTTGGAATCGTCGTTGCTGAGCTCAACCTCATGACGCTAGGAATAAGGTTACGCCGAGCTCCGAAGTGGTTCGACGCGTCCCTCTGCATTTGTGAGAGCTGGACGCGACTATATCGAGAGTAAACCATTTCACGACAGCCAGAACGGATTCTGACGATTATTGGACACTCCATAACGCGAGAAATCGAAATTTACAATTGTTTGACTTCTTTGCAGTTTCGATTCGGTATGTCAGATACCAATACTCGCCCTCTTCCCACCGAAGGACCGTTTGCGGGCGGTGATGAATTCGACGATTTGTTCAACTACGATGCCGATATAAATGATCCCTTCAGTGAAAACTATGTTGTGCCTGGTGCAAAAGAGAGACAGAAGGAGAAGGATGCCGCTGCTAAAGCAAAAGGAGGCGCTGGATTGGGAATTGATGAGGAAGTTGAGGTGACCAGGAAACCAAGAGCTCCGCGAGTAAAGCTGGACGAAAATAGGTAAGAAGACTTGTGTCGCTGTTTCTATATTAATCTAATTGACTTTTTAGATTACTTTCGGCGAATGGAATTCCAAAATTACGGAATAGGGCGAAGCATCATCTCAAGTTGAAGGGCAAGGGCCATGAGGTACTATTTTCGAACCCCAGTCAGAACACATCTAACATGCATTTAGTATTCCGATGCATCCAAACTCCTTTCATTCTACCAAATATGGCTCGACGACCTCTTTCCCAAAGCTCGGTTCCTGGACGCACTGGCAATGGTAGAGAAGATGGGTCACAAGAAACGAATTCAGATGATGAGAATGGAATGGATCAACGAGGGCAAACCACAAACTGTAAACGAGGACTCCATCTCCGATGAACCAGCACCAGCGAAGGATAATAACGGACGGGAGAAGACTGCTCCTAGAGTTGCCCCTATATTCGAGAATGCGGGCGGGGAAAGACCGAAAACACCTACGCCGAACGATAATTCTGGTGGCGATGTTGATATGGACGATGAGGATTTGTATGATGCTACACCAAGAGCACCAAGACAAAAGCCGGTGGAAGAGGCCACTTCACGGACAGACTCGATCTTTGGTGGAACTGGAACTAGTATATTTGGACCAGCGAAGACAGTTGTGGAAGAATTTGGTCCAGATGATGATGAACTTGATGCTTTGCTGGCAGAAGAGGAAATGAAACAGGCGACGACCGGAAGTAAACCAACTCCTGCTGCCAGCAATCCTCCTCCTCGAGACGAGATTGACGAGGATGAGATGGAGGCTATGAATGATATGGGTATGGATGATATGTGGTAGAGAGGCCTGAAGGAGTCCGGCGTGCAATTGGTATGGATATTTCGGATTAGGCTGGCGTTTGGAGTAATGCGGTAATGCCGCAGTGGCTATGGACATTTCATACACGAGAATCGAAGATGCTGGATTGAATCCTTTGAATGTTGTGAAATGTCTTAAAACGGATGGCGGGGTAAAATCGTAGCCTTGCGCTCGGCTATTTGGTGACACCCAGTAGTGATCAACACATTTGACACAGCCCTCTCAAGAACTTACAAGCAACACCAAACTGCCTGCGAGCTCTGCTACGAGGTAAGCTAAGATGGTCGACACTCTGGTAGATGCTCTTGAGAGAGTCCATCTTTCCAGTGCCGTCGCAGACGATACAGCAGACGACTGGATAGACCACATTCTCGAAGAACAACGTCCTTGCAAACGCATCAAGCAGTCCCCAGACGACCTCAAACGCGAGCTAGAAGAGAAATATCTTACCCCATCTACAACTTTCTCTACAGACTGGCTCAACAAGCTGCAACAGTAAGCTCTGCCCTCTTCGTCTGAATGTCGCAGCTAACACCAGCCGAAGGAGATGGGAAGCTCCCACAGACTTCGCGACCCTCTTCAAAATCGCGCCCACCCAAACCCGAACAATAACTCGATTCACACGCGAAGGTCTCTCTGGCAGAGTTACAGGATATAAAGAGGTTACGGTCCCTGCAAACAGCGCGACAGCGAAGAATAGCACATCATTCCTGCGCAAGCCCGCAAACAGAGCAGATTTTGTACGCGGTGCTGCTGGATTCTTTCCATTTGCGCCTGGTGGATTGGAGGGCGTGGAAGCCGCGGCTGCTTTGGAGGAACAAGCCCTGAAGAGTAGAAATGACGTTCTGGTCAGTGGAGGCGCAAAGGCGAAGCTGGAGAGGGTGATCAATCTTGGAGATGGGGGACTGTTGGAGATCGCGCCTGGGTTGGAGAGGGGCCTGGATTTCGGCAAGAAGAAGAAAAGCGAGGGAGACGAAAAAGAGGCCGATGAAGTCTTGGGGGTTCTGGATGAGGAGCCTGATGCTGGGTTGGACCTGGGGAAGGAAAATGGTGTGAATTCTGGCGATTCCGGTGATGCATCCGAGGAGGACGGAGATGATGATATCGATTCTCTGCTACCTGTCGAGTTTCCGGCTCTGGAACCCCGCGGTGTCCTTGCTGCGTCAAGTTCTAAGAGGGGAGGCAGGGAATGGGCTCACATGGTTGACATCAAGAGGGACATTACGAATTTCAGGGAACTCGTACCCGACATGGCGAGGGAATGGCCTTTCGAGCTCGACACTTTCCAGAAAGAGGCTGTTTACCATCTCGAAAATGGCGACTCGGTATTTGTGGCAGCCCACACATCCGCTGGTAAAACGGTGGTCGCCGAGTATGCAATTGCTCTTGCCGCTAAGCACATGACAAAGGCGATTTACACGTCGCCAATCAAGGCTTTGAGTAACCAGAAGTTCCGTGACTTTAGACAGATCTTCGATGAAGTTGGAATCTTGACTGGAGATGTTCAGATCGCACCAGAAGCAAGCTGTTTGATCATGACGACAGAAATCTTGAGAAGTATGCTCTATCGTGGAGCCGATCTTATTAGAGATGTCGAGTTCGTTATCTTTGATGAAGTACATTATGTCAATGATCTCGAGAGAGGTGTGGTTTGGGAAGAAGTCATTATCATGTTACCAGAGCATGTCACTTTGATTCTTCTGTCTGCCACGGTTCCTAATACCTACGAGTTTGCGTCTTGGGTTGGACGGACTAAGCGAAAAGACATATATGTCATTTCGACGCCCAAGCGACCAGTTCCGCTTGAGCATTATATCTGGGCAGAGAAAGGCATCCATAAGATCGTGGACGCTGAAAAGAGGTTCATTGAAAAGGGCTGGAAAGACGCAAATGATGTATTATCCGGCAGAGACAAGGTCAAGGCACTTCCACCGCCGGAAGCGCATACTCGTGGAGGAGGAAATGCGCGCGGCGGGAGAGGTCAAAACCAGCGTGGTGGGAATCAAAGAGGTGGTCAACGTGGAGGCGCACCACAAAGAGGTCGAGGAGGACCTCCTCGAGCAAGCCATGCACCAGGCCACATGGGCAGAGGAGGACGTCCTGGTGGACGAACATCTGCTGCTCAAGACAAAACTCTTTGGGTTCATCTTGTCCAATTCCTCAAGAAAGAGTCACTTCTGCCAGCATGCATATTCGTCTTCTCCAAGAAGCGATGTGAAGAGAATGCCGATGCTCTCAGCAACCAAGATTTTTGTACTGCCACAGAGAAGAGTGCTATTCATATGATCATTGAAAAGTCGATTGCAAGACTGAAACCAGAAGACCGCCTCTTGCCGCAGATTGTACGACTGAGGGACATGCTCGGTCGGGGCATTGCAGTGCATCATGGTGGTATGCTTCCTATTGTCAAGGAGGTCGTCGAAATGTTGTTTGCACAGACTTTGGTGAAGGTTCTCTTCGCAACCGAGACATTTGCTATGGGACTCAATCTCCCAACTCGTACAGTAGTTTTTTCGGGATATCGAAAGCATGATGGCCATTCATTCCGAAATCTTCTACCTGGAGAGTACACTCAAATGGCGGGCAGAGCTGGTCGACGAGGTTTGGATCCTGTGGGATCGGTGATTATTGTCGCCCCTGGTGGAGGCGAGGCCCCACCAGTGACAGAACTTCGTCAAATGATCCTTGGAGATCCTTCAAAGCTTCGTTCTCAGTTCAGGTTGACGTACAACATGATCTTGAACCTACTTCGTGTGGAAGCCTTGAAGATCGAAGAGATGATCAAGCGGAGTTTCAGCGAGCATGCTACACAGCAACTCCTTCCAGAGCACGAGAAGGCAGTCAAAGTGTCAGAAGCAGATCTGGCAAAGATTAAACGTGAGCCTTGCAGTATTTGTGATGCAGATCTAGAAGCTTGCCATCAAGCCTCTCAGAACGTCAAGCAGCTCACTCTGGATCTGCACCTTGGCCTCCTCGCCACGCCCGTAGGACGCCGGATGTTTTCTGCCAAGAGGTTGATTGTTTACAGCAGAGACGGCATACGAACTCCTGGGATCCTTCTCCGAGAGGGTGCAACAGGTGGTGGATCTGCCCCAACAGTTCACGTGTTAGAGATCAAGACCCGCAGGGATCAAAGAGACTCCACTGATCTACTTCCCTACTTACCGAAATTTCGAAACTTGTTCACCAAGCTTCCCGCGACTAAGAAAGAGATCAATATCAAAACTTACCAGATTCCGGTAGCAGATATCGAGTGTGTGACGGATACTGTAGTCAAAGGAGTCATTCCAGACATCTTCGGTGTCAAAGGCGAACATCAAGAAGCGAAGGACAAACTGGCCAAGCTTTGTCAGTCGTGGGAGTCCGACGAATGGAACGAACTGGACTGGACAAAACTTAAGGACATGCAGCTGCGAGATATCCTTTTGAAGCGGGTCGAGGAGGCGACCATCGCTCAGAAGGCTGCTTGTCTGAAGTGTCCTCAGTTTGTAAAACATGTAAGGCCACCTCATTTCTTAGGTGAAGCTTGCTAATCCATGAAAGTTCGCAATGTGTCACGACCAATGGCTCATTCAAGAAAACATTTCTCAACTCCGCCAATTGATGTCTGATCAAAACCTTCAACTCCTTCCCGACTACGAACAACGCATTCAAGTTCTCAGAGATCTTGACTTTATCGATGATAGTTCCCGCGTCCAACTCAAAGGTAAAGTAGCCTGTGAGATCCATTCCGCCGACGAGCTAGTCCTCACGGAACTCATTCTGGATAACGTGCTTGCACCTTACGAACCGGCGGAAATCGTTGCCCTCCTGTCCGCCTTCGTATTTCAAGAGAAAACCGACACAGTCCCAAACCTGACAGGAAATCTCGAACGTGGCATGAAGACAATCATCGAAATCTCCGAGAAAGTCAACGAGCGCCAGACCTACCACCAAGTCATCCTGTCCTCAGACGACTCTAACGATTTTGTCTCTCGTCCCCGATTCGGCCTAATGGAAGTGGTGTATGAGTGGGCTCGCGGCATGAGTTTCAAGAACATCACCGATTTGACAGATGTACTTGAGGGCACTATTGTGAGAGTCATCACGAGGTTGGATGAGACCTGCAGAGAGGTCAAAAACGCTGCGAGGATTATTGGTGATCCGGAACTTTTTACGAAGATGCAGACCTGCCAGGAGATGATCAAGAGGGATATCACGGCTGTAGCGAGTCTGTACATGTGAGACAAATGATAGATACGGAGATGATAAGTTATGAGTGATGAGGCATGAATGGGATGGCAGCATAGGGCATAAATGGCGTCGATACAATAGCATTATAAAAATAGAATAAAGTGAAGTCCACGAGTTTTCCAAGCTAGGGTTCTTCGCGGTCCTCTTCAGAGTATATGTCTTCGATACTCACCATAACCATTCATACTGCACACCTTCCTTGTTTTCTAAACCTTGCTTGACCATGCGCCTTTACATTGCAGTAACTTCACATCGTTACAGCATATCATACAGGAGTTGTAAAAGTTCTCAGCTAATGTGCCCGAATTTCACAAGTCATCCGTCCGCCTTGCTTTCCACACTGCAATCTCGCACACGGATAACACTCCTCCATTCCACTGACCCTGATCCTCACAATCGCGGGTACATAACATCCAGTCTCTCTTCCCACTCATCTCGTCCACTATTCTCTTCGGAGTTCAACCCCTTCTCGCAGCTCCCAAGTATGTCCATGTCGCCATGCGAACTATCGTGATGTTTCCTCTCCTCTTCCAGCTCATAGAATAGTTGGAAACAGACCGGACACATATACGTATCTTGTGTGAGCTTCGGCATGTTTGAGATGGCCTGTTTGATGGAGGGTGTTGTCTGTCGGGATTTGATGTCAGTTTTTGTTTCTGGACTGAAGTTTTGGAATCATGTGGAGGGGATCGGGGGTCTGGGACGGGTTTGTCTGTGGGGGCATTTATAGATGGGGTAGTGCACCAGGGTGTAGGTTATTGGAAGTCATCGATGGGATTCCTGGTCGTGCTCGTATTTTCGTCTGCATGGGATGCTATTTTCTCGTTCTGATGAGTCACAAATGTTAAGGATGTGATCATATCAGTTTAAAAGATGAAGTATATCTCTCGATTATTCTCTTGACATTCTATATCAGGCCGTGATTCACAGCTGTGAACTCTTCCCAAAGACCTCTCGCAAGTTCGGGTTCAGGCCATGACAACCAAAATCTTTCGGCGTTTTTTTCTGCTCGTCTGTCGCCGACTCCGGTGTTCTCCTCTCAAGTCAGCACGTTGCGTCTTAATTATGTACAAAGTAGAGATCCCGTTAACTCACCAGAACAACAAAAGACAATATGAAACTAAAGTGCCGCACCACCAATAAAAACAATCAAATATTTCTCATCACAGCCATAATGTGTGAGGTGACAGTACAAGTCACCAAGTCGAGGACTTCATCTTTCGACGCAGTCGGGGAAATGGCTGAGAGCTTATGAATTGCGATGTTCTAGTACTGAGGATATTCATACCCAATCTATCCTAAAGCTCAGCCTGTTGACATGCCACTCCAACCTACGACCTGGCTCCGTAATCGCATTGAAGTCGAAGTTGTACGGAGTGATTGCATTCGGTACTGGCTCAGCCACAATGCGTCTTCTTATCTTTACACACTACACAAAATGGTCGATTGGTTGCCTCTGGTTCTCATGATGCAAACAGGAGGAGGGTTGTATGCTTCGGGGTACCTGGAGAGTTGGAGTTGGTTGAAGAATTACGCGAGGAAAGTCCATAACAAACATCCCTCCGTTAGTACCAAGAAAAAAGCCAAGCCACTAACCTTTTCCGGCATCAATTATCACGAGCAGGGGGAGTGACCCAGATACCGGCTGGGATAAAAGTTCGGAGTACGGCAAGAATCAATATCGTAAACCTTTGAGAATATGCTTCTTAGATCCGGAGCATGTCGACTGTTGAATTTGAAGTTGAAGTTGGGTTTTAGATAGTCACGTGATATTCAATTTCGTCAGTGATTCGGCTCAAAAATCGTTGCTTACCTCTCCCCTCCTTCCTTTCGGAATAGAACGACGTCAAGGCGGCCAGGATTAGATTCCGCAGTAATTGAGCTCTTCCTGTTCTGCAATCTGTTGATTGATAGTCACATTGATGATATTTGCCATCATCGTGGTCGCATACCTTCTTGAAGATCTTGAGATGGGATCGAAGGTTGAATAACTTGTTCCCGTTGTTCCCTTATTCCACGACCAAGATTGGCTCTTTCTTGGGTTCGTATCGTTTGTTTCTGCGATTCTCTTCCAAACTCTCGTCAGAATTTGCGAGAGACGAGAGAACATGAAATCTGCGAAAGGCGCCTTGGACACTTGGCTGCAGTGGTCCCGTGCCAGCGGCTGAGTTGAAATTGTTTCTACGTGCACGCCCTCATTTACTACTAACTCTCCTAAGCGCCGAGACTTCGTGCATATGAGGTAACCCCCATCGGTAGGTCACCGGTTTTTGTGGCATTCAAGCAAAGAAAGCCATGAGGCAGGCTGAGCTGGGCGTGGGTAATACCCCCAGGCAGATTCCAGCACACCACATTTGTACCCGAAATCGAGTCCAGGGAGAGTTGTTTGGGCACCCCTCGTACGCAATGCGCTGCTTACTGAAGGGAAGATTGGGTCCATAGCCCCTCCTATTTTCACTTCTTCCTCAGATTGACTTCGAGGTCACTACCGCTTATCCTGTTGTCCTAGACTTCCATAGCAAATTCTGGAAAATGACTTCCTATAGATTGACTTTTGCCAAATCCTAACCTAGGCATACAGCAGGACCGTCTTCCGCCTGCAAACAATCATGCGCCTTCTACGGCTCAGGGACGACGGAAGTTTCGAGCTGACCGACCATCCCGAGCACAACAAAATACCTGAGTATGCTATACTGTCCCATACGTGGTTGAATGACCATGAAGAGGTTACTTTCAGAGACGTTGCGGGAGGGGTTGCTCACCTCAAGACGGCTGGTTCTCACAAAATCAGATTCTGTGGAGAGCAGGCTTCCAAGGATGGCCTCCACTACTTCTGGGTAGACACTTGTTGCATCAATAAGTCTAGCAGTGCTGAGCTCCAGGAGGCGATTGCGTCCATGTTCTCCTGGTACTGTAACGCGTCCAAATGCTACGTCTACATGGCAGATGTTTCCGTTACCAGCGAGTCGGCAATAGACCACAGCCCATCAGATAATTGGGAATCTCAATTCCGCAGCAGCAAATGGTTTACTCGGGGATGGACCTTACAAGAACTTATCGCTCCAGCTTCAGTCGAGTTTTTCTCAGCTCAAGGTACCTACCTCGGAGACAAGAAATCATTGGAAACCCTGATACATACAATAACTGGAATTCCGCACCAGGCATTGCGTGGACAAGCATTGGGTCAATTCAGTGTTGCGGAGCGACTTTCGTGGGCAAAGCATCGACGGACCAAACGCAAAGAAGATAAAGCATATTCCCTTCTGGGGATTTTCTCTGTATTTCTGCCACTGATATACGGAGAAGGGGACCACGCCTTCACAAGACTGGAACAAGAAATCGAGAAGACACATACAGAGAATGCGAAGTTTGATCGACTGCTATCCCAACTACCTGCTACCCCCCAAGCGGCCTTCAACTCCCTCGAGAACCAGCATGGCCCGGAATGTCTTTCCAATACCAGAGTCGAAATACTCCAAGACATCACAAGTTGGGCCGACGGTTCCGACGCAAGATGCATTTACTGGCTGAATGGCATCGCAGGAACAGGTAAATCAACAGTCGCTCGTACAGTTGCCAGAATTTATCATGATCGAGGCAACTTGGGAGGAAGCTTTTTTTTCTCGAGGGGTGGAGGAGATGTTGGCCTTGCTGAAAAACTATTCACAACTCTCGCCTCTCAATTAGCAGCCAAGATCCCATCCGCCAAACGTCACATCTGCGAAGCTATCCAAGAGAATCAAGATATCGCATTATGTTCGCTTCGAGACCAGTGGAATCAACTGATACTCAGCCCACTCTCAAAAGTCATTAGCAGGACCACCGCTACTATTCTTCTGGTTATCGACGCGCTTGACGAATGCGATAGCGAGCGAGACATTCGGGTCCTTCTGAGACTTCTTACACAAACAAGCTCCCTGGAAAACATCCGACTGAGAATTTTCATCACAAGTCGGCCGGAAATTGCCATCCGTTGTGGCTTTTCCCAGATACCAGAAGCTGAACGGCAGGTGTTCGTTCTCCATGAAATACAACCGACGATTGTGAATCGAGATCTTACCCTCTTCTTCCAAAATCGCTTCGAACTGATCAGAGAAGAGCGGGGTTTGCCTGTTGACTGGCCAGCCCCACGAACCATCAAACGCTTAGTCGAAATTTCATGTGGTCTGTTCATCTGGGCATCGACAGCATGCCGCTTTGTTCGTGAAGGTAAGCTCGTGAAGAGAAGAGTGGAAATGCTCATCAATGATCATCGCTCCGGTGCTGGGCCCGAAAAGCAACTGGACCAAATCTACATCACCGTTCTCAAAGTCTCCATCCAGCAAGGATACAGTGACGAGGAAAAAGCGGAAGCCTACGATATGCTGCGAGAGGTACTTGGTAGTTTCGTCATTCTATTTTCTCCTCTTTCGATGGAGTCTCTGGCACATATACTTGATCGTCCATTAGATGATATCGCTACGACAATGTCGGATCTACATACCATTTTCCACATTCCGAGTCAATCAAACCGTCCACTTCGACCACACCACCCAACGTTTCGCGACTTTCTCTTAGACAGGGAACGTTGTAAGGACCTCGACTTTTGGGTAGATGAAAAACCAGCACACAAAGCTCTCGCGGACAATTGCATCCGGCTGATGTCGGACATGCTCAGACGAAACATCTGCGGTCTCCAGTCTCCAGGTACACTGGTGAAGGATATTGATCCGAACTTGATACAAAAATGCATTCCTGCTGAGCTTCAATACGCTTGTCTTTACTGGGCTCAACATTATCGGCAGAGCGGGGCTCGTCTATGTGATGGTGATGAAGTCCATCATTTCTTCCAGCAACACTTCCTTCATTGGCTCGAGGCTATCAACCTGATAGGCAAAGGTCCGCAAGCTGCACCTATAATCAGGATGTACCAATCCTTATTAGGAGTAAGTAGTTCTTCATTACGACAATAAGTGCGAGATGCTAATTTACAAATGTGAAGTCTCTGGATAATCCGCAGCAAGTGCCGTACTGCAAAGACGCAAGACGTTTTATCTTCGCCTTTCATTCAATACTCGAACAAGCACCCCTCCAGACTTATTGTTCTGCCCTTGCGTTCATTCCACCTACCAACGGGCTTAAAAATCGATTTTGGAGCCACATACAACACTGGATGACAGACATTCGGAATGCCGAAGCCCTCGCCGCAAAAGTTAAGGATGAATACAATTATGTCAATGATATAGCATTCACTCCAGATGGGCGATTGGTAGCATCTGGGACAACCAGCGAGATAGTTAGGCTCTGGGACGTTGCCAGCAAGGCCACTCGAGGTACCTTTGAAGGGCAAACGGACAAAGTCAGCTCTGTCGCCATCTCACCAGATGGAACAAAGATCGCCTCAGGATCAGACGATGCTTCGGTCATGGTGTGGGACTTCAAGACTAGGGCCGTTCTCTATACCCTTAGAGGGCATTCACGATGGGTGAATTCTGTCAAGTTTTCGCCGAATGGCAAGCTACTTGCGTCAGCCTCAATGGACGAAACAATCCGCATTGCAGATGCACTGAAAGGGGAAGAGCTAGAAGTGTTTGATGGGCACTCCAGTTGTGTCAATGTGGTTGCATTCTCCCCAGACAGCTCATTGATTGCATCTGGATCCGTGGATCAGCTGGTGCGCCTGTGGGATTTGAAGAAAAAAGAGATCCGACTGATTCTTGACGGTCACTCAGGTGTGGTGAACTCCGTATGCTTCTCGCCCAATGGGAAGCAAGTTCTGTCTGGTTCCGACGACAAGACCTGCAGAGTCTGTGATACAGTGACAGGGGCTGAATGCTACGTGCTTCGAGGGCACATGAAAAAAGTGACAGCTGTAACTTTCTCACCAGACGGCCAATTGATGGCCTCGGGCTCCGACGACAAAACCGTTCGACTTTGGGTAACGAATACTGGCGAGCTACTTGCTACTCTCATTGGTCATACCAGTGGAATCAATGCCGTAACTTTCTCTCCAGACAGTCGACTTCTGGCCTCGGGTTCGTTCAACGATGAAATCAGGCTTTGGGATGCCATGACAGGAAACGCGCGTGGCACATTTGATGATTTCGATGAGAAGCCCAAATTCAGCTCCCCTTTGGACCAGCAGCTGGCTTTAACGGGCTTGCACGAAATACTCTCCTCCGAAAGTCTTGACAATGTCCGAAGCCCCTTTTTTTGCGAAAGTTTGAAAGGACATTCGAGCACAATCAATTGTGTTGTCTTTTCTCCAAATGATCAATTAATCGCCACTGGCTCGCAGGATGGTTTGATCAAGTTATGGGCACGAGAGGGAACGGAACGTTGGAAACTTGAGGGTCATTCAGGCAGTATCAACCATCTCGCATTCTCGCCAGATAGCTGTCTAGCCGCGTCGGCTTCAATAGACAGGACAGTCAAGCTGTGGAACACATCAACAGGAGTAATATCGCATACCCTCGTCGGCCACTCGAACGAAGTTCTCCGGGTTGCTTTTTCTCCAGACGGCCGTGTGCTCGCCTCTTGCTCTTGCGATAAGACAGCCATTCTGTGGGAAGCTGCTACAGGGAAAGAGCTGTTCACATTTGCCAGCCACGAAGATACAGTAACGGATATTACTTTCTCGCCAGACAATACCTTCATTGCAACATGCTCAGCCGACAAGACCCTCAAACTTTGGAATATCGCCTCAGATGTGATCACACTAGCCGGCACCATCAAAGGTCATTCAGAATCGGTGAACTCTGTTGCATTTTCCCCAGACAGTAGTCTACTGGTTTCTTCTTCGGCAGACTGTACTATCCGACTTTGGAATACTTCAGGGGCAGCACTGGGTATCCTCAAAGGTCATCATGCATCGGTTAATTCTGCTGCGATCTCCCCAAACAACGAACTCGTGGTTTCTTGTTCAGACGATAGCACGATCAAGCTGTGGAGGTTGGAGACCAAATCAGAACAAAGTACTTTTGAGTTTGATGTACCTACTCGCCGAGTTGCGTTCTCCAGTTCTGGCCAGTACATCGAGACTGACAGAGGGAAATTGGACATTGGCTCCTTCCCACCATCTTCTCCCTTTGAGAGACGACCGTCTCTTGCGGGATCTTGTTCACATACGCTGTTTGCGACCAAGGAATGGATAAGGCGAACAACCGAGAATATTCTTTGGCTTCCTCCTGGGTATCATGCAACGGCCGTGGCTACTTCAAATGGCTTGGTTGTTCTGGGACACTCTTCAGGGAGCATTTCTTTTGTCTATCTTTGAAATTCCTCTAACATAAGTATTTTATCCTGGGTAATGATTTTGACACAGGGAGTTAGTACGCGTTTGTTACATTGACCTTTTTGTGTCTTTATATTGCAGACTGTTGGCGGTTGGTATTCTAGCGGCACCGATACGAACTTTACTTTTCAGCCTTTCATATGAAAGACTCTTAGAATCCCTGAATGCCGGGTGCTCTTTGAATTTCCATCACATTTTACAGGTAAACATGAGCTGAACTCTTGGACCCATCCGCTGTTCGTCATCCGGCTGTCCTCGATAGGTCTTGGGGTGCAGTTTTACTACGCTCACTCCCTATTTAACACCCCTCGCACCGCTACCAAGATTCCAAAAGGCCTTGAGACCCATACTTGACTTGAGCGAGTTGATTCGCAGCTTTTTGGTACCACGTCCGGGGATAGTGACGACTATGAGGATTGCGATGTGCCGGGTGAACTCATGTCTCACTTCATGGCTTGCTTGAAACAGCCAAAACGCCACAGCCCAGAATTTTCTCTCGTGGTGACTCCTTCGTGCGGCTCTGGTATCATTTTGGTGCCCATCGTTCCTCCGGGTAATGACCCTCCTTAATCGTGACTTGACGAGGAGACTGTTACGCAGTCACATTGATCAACCTGTGCATGCATACGACGCCCGACTAGTGAGTGCTATCAGGCTTCTGATAGAAAGTGCAGCCGGTCACTGAGCCGTGAAGGGCCTGACAGCCAGTAAGAAAGCCAGTGCATTGTAGCACCGGTACGACGAGGTGTGCTGTCCCGGCCATCTGTTGCTGGGCAGGACTCTAGAATCTGACAATGAGGCTCAAAACTAACCAATAAGCAGAGATGAGGCATAGTAGAGTAAATGAGTGGCACTGTAAAATATTGCCCTTTTCATGAAGACAAACACCAGTCTCCACTTTGTTACATGGATACTATTTGCACCTGGACAGTCAGGGTGCTGCTGCTACTGTCGGCCCGTCTCGCTTACAGGACAGTGCTGTACAGTACAGGTTTTTCAAAGCAACTTTGGAACGGAAGTGTCCTCACTTCAGGGAACCTCGACCCCATGTTCAGGGCACCCTGCTAGGTAGAGGAGCGAGATCACACTGAAGGTCTACATGATACGCCCACGGATAATAAATGGGAATAAGTCTGGCCGATAATTTTTGTCCCAAAGGGGGTGAGATAGGGAGGCATGGAACAGATTTTCGATTTTCGATAGCAGCCTATTGTGAAGCAATAAGATTGGCTTCAATTGCACGGTGAATTTCTTGCAACGCCGTCTTGTTTCATTTCATCTCCACTTCTGCATATTTTTGATTGAACCATTGCCACCAAACCATGGAAATCCTCACCGTGAGGTTGTGGAAGAAAATATTTCCCTGAAGAAAAAGTCTCCGAGAAAGTACAAATAGATCGCCCATGGCTCCAGAGACAGGTTACTAGCTAAAGAGAAGAATTGGTATCGAAACTGGGGCCTAGCTTCATAGTGCTCATGGCAGAATGAACGGGCTCTAGATTCCAACCGCCTTCTGCAATCAGAGGCTCGCCGAGGACTTTGCTGATCATCAGAAGATGTTGGTCACAGAATCTACCTGCTACAACAGAGATACCAACAGGCATCCCGTGGTCTCCGGCAAATGCAGGAATATGGACAACCGGCGTGTGAATACCCTAGGTGAAGTCTCAGTAAATGAAGTACCAGCGAGTGGCAGGGAGAGAATTACAGTCCAGAACCAGTTGAAAGCTGCACTGCCAAAATCACCTAGACCCAAGGGCGCTTCATCAACCACACTTGGTGTAATAATCGCAGAGTATTTTGCTGCAATCTCATCAAAAACGGTGCGAATGGTAGCATACTTGTCTATGGCTTGCACCCTTTCTTTCCGGGTGTAGTTGAAATGGTTTTCGACAAGACGACTGATCTCTGGAGCCAGTTTCGTCTTGTCCATACGGTACTCCCGAAGAAAGGCCTCTTGGGCATCACTGTTGGTCACTACGCTGTGCATACGCTTCAAATTATCAACGTCGCCATACTCTGATGGAAAAGAGACCTCTTCGACCTTCACGCCATGGCTTTTCAGAATATTGGCGGCCTTCTCCATCGCAGAAATGGTGCCAGGTCCTGCACGTGGCCAAACCGGAGTTTTCATCAAAGCGACTCGAGCTTCTTTGAGTGGGACTACTTCGAGTGGAGTGTCGTCCTTCAAGGCAAACACATCCGCAAGTAGCTGCAAGTCTTCCATACTGCGAGCGAAGAACCCGGAGCTATCGATGGTCGCCGTGCAAGTCTTTTGGCCTTCGGGGGAAATAGAATTGTAGGTAGGTTTCATGGCGTAAATTCCTGTGAAGGAAGCTGGGCGGATGATGCTGCCACCGGTCTGTGTTCCGAAGCTGAGAGGCACTTGGAAGTCAGCAACTGCTGCAGCAGACCCAGCAGAGGATCCACCTGGGGTCCGATTTGGATCATGTGGATTGGTGGTGTTAGGTCCAGAGTTAGTCCAGGTAAACTCAGATGTCGTTGTTTTGCCTAGGAGGTTCGTGTTAGAAATTATCTCTGGAGAACAAATTGCAGACAAACCGAAGATGAGAGCGCCAGCTTGTCTCAGAATGGAAACAGTCGATGAATCGAAGCCTGACTGGTTTCCTTCATATAGGGGAGATCCAAACTGAGTTGGCATATCTATTCCAAGTTTTATTAGCCAATGCCCTTGTATCAAATGACCAGAGATCTCACCTTTGGTATTAATCACATCTTTGATAGCTATTCCCACCCCATGGAGTGGCCCCCTCTGATCTTGGGGAATTTTGTCCAGCGCCCGGGCTTGACTGAGCACCAACTCTGGATCTGAAATAAAGTCAGCGAGTATGCTCATCATCGCGGTAAAGGAATATTGAAATTGTACCAAGATATGTCCATGCCTTCACAACGTTATCTCTTTCATCAATACGATGCAAAAGGGACCGCGCATAGTCTTCCACAGTGATGGTATTCTGTTTGAGGAGGGCCAGGATACGGGTAGCTGTCAACAGATACAGTTTTGTCGATTCCATCATTGTGATTGTAGCTTAATGATGAGGAAATATGTAAGGAAGCGTCAGAAGAATGTGAGTTAGACAGCAGACGTTGTAGACGTGGGGTGGTGGTAGCTGATGCCTTTCGCGGAGCGCTGAGATCCTTCCACGCGGGGCTTGCCCTGTCTACCCGACCAGTACAGTGCTGCACTGCACTGCAAGGCTGGGCCAGTTAATTTCACCATGTCATTTCTAGATACACACAGTGCGCCCGTAGTGAATCCCATCTTTCCGGTGGTTGAAAGGGGAATCATAGTCACACACGCAACGTATTTTAGTTTCACAATACCTGCCGGGCCTTGGAGCATGAGCACTGGCTTCTTAGCATCGCTCGTGAACCAGATTCGGGGGGTCGTGCTCATTTCACTTTCAGCTATATATGTATTCTTTACAGATAACGCCCGATAAGATTATCTTATATTTGGTGGCTACGCAACGGTAATTAGTTGTACATCAAACGGACTTTGTATGTAAATCCGAGGAAATTTTGAACCAAGCACCGCAGCTGCCAGAAGCGCTGCAGATGGACGAGCTGGATCGAACGGCATCAGACGGGTCGTGTCGAAAATGCTCATATTTGACATGCATAGCTAGATGAGACTAGACTTAGGCAGACACCAGGATCAAGAATAATGCAGATCTACGGCTGACCTTTACCTGGCGACTTGATGGGTGTCCTCGGAGTATGCGGCAGAAGAAGGCAACACTCTGTTGGATCTAGAGGATTTAAGCGAGACAACCATAAATACCACTGCTGAAGCAGAAGCAGTACCCCCCATTCGAAACCTTTCCAGATTCCGCAGCAAGTCGACGTGCGATTAGCACTCAAAATAGCGATGCCTTTTCAAATCATCATTGTTGGGACCGGTATTGCTGGGCTAGGAGCAGCAATAGCTCTAGCAAGCAAAGGTCATCATGTCACAGTTGTAGAAGCGACCTCGAGTCTCCAACCTATCGGGGGCCTCATAGTCATGCAGGCCAATGCCAATCGTATTCTAGATACATTTGGCATCTATGAATCCTTGTCCAAAATTGGTGTTACTACTTCGCATGGTCCAAGTACGCGAAGATACAAGAATGGAGACTTTCTCATTCAAAAGCCAGTGACACTGCACGAAAGGGAATTTGGATACCCGTAGGTCGCCTCAGATAAAAGAGGTTCAGCCATCGCTGATACCATCCGACCAAAGACTATGGCCTCTTCATAGAGCCGACTTACAACAGCATCTATACAAAGCAGCAGTCAATAGTGGAGTGGGTTTCCGACTTGGCTGCCGTGTCGTGGGCTTAGATGAAAGTGGTAGCTCACCTACGATCCAACTCGAGAGTGGAGAGAGAGTTACAGCGGACATAATCGTAGGAGCAGATGGTGAGTCAAGGTTGCATAGGTCATGATGTCCCGTTTCTTCTTCCAGATATTATTTACGTTTGTTGAAGTGAACCGAGCTTTACTGAAGTGCCCAATGCTAGGGATCAAGTCAACCATTCGGAAGAGTATTGTCGCCGATTCAACTTGTGTCTATGACAGCGAAATGGACATAACTCGTCTCAGTATCCCCGAGGAATTGGTGAGATCGGACCCTGAAACGTCCAGTTTCATGAGTCAAATTGGGTTGTGGTGTGGCCCTTTTACTACTTTGGCAGTCATGCCAGTCCGTCGAGGTTAAAGTTATCTCTCGTACGTCTTCCATGGCTCTGCTGAAGATTTATTAGGAGACAAATGGTTCTTAGGGCTTGACTGCTGCCACAGAAGAGACAAAACTTCAGTAGAGGGAACCGGTCAAAAGCAGGATCTCGGGCAGCTCAAAAAGTATTATCAAGATTTTTCGCCTCCTGTTCAAAAGCTGCTTGCCCTTGTCACCGAAGGCCATGTCTGGCAACTGATTGAATCCAAGCCATCATCCTGGATAGGCAATAGTGGGAGGGTGGTTCTGATCGGAGACTCAGCTCATGCGGCCCTGCCCTGGGTTGGACAGGCAAGATCAGTCCCAGCACACAGTTTCTGAGTGTATGCTGACGATTTCAGGGAGGAGGGATGGCGATAGAAGATGCAGTGACTCTGGCAGAATGTCTAGAACGAGTAGACCTGTTCGATATTCCAAAGGCACTCGAAGCTTTCCAACAAATTCGAGAACCGCGATGTACTAGAGTGCAAGAATGGGCTGCATGGAAAGGAAAACATGCAACTATGCAAGATGGCCCCGAGCAGGAGCAGCGAGACAGAGTCCTGAAGCGTTTCAATGCATGGGTGAGAGCTGAGCCCTCGAGCCGAGACAAGCCAGACAACTCCGTGGAGATTGAGGAGCCTAAACCCGAGTCCCCAGACTGGATGAGTGGACATGATGCCGTAACTTTTGTAAGTCTGCAGAGATGAGAACGATTTTCGTTTTTAAATTGACTCTAGAAGGCAAACCAAGAGCTCGATAAACTATTCGGAGCCCGGGTTCCGAGAGGATTTTCTTGCACTTCTCTGTGACGAATTACTTACAGACGAGGATTGGAATCGAGTGCTATTTAGGGCAATTCCCAAGAAATTCTTTTATTTTAGATATTCATGTCTCATGAGCGACGATAAATTGAACGAAAACTACACGGGATATTTACATACCATACAACAAGATCCAGGCAATTATACGTGTCCCGCACATATCTCATCTTTAGCACTGTTTCCTGATACCTAGGACTTTCTCGTGATTTCTCTCCAGAGTTCCAGTTTCTCGGATTGGCTTTTTCTTTTCCTATCTGAGACTAAGAGCGAGGCACCTCATCTACACTGCCCCTGAGGATGCAGCTTCCAATGACCTGACAGGGACTAGAGCGTCCTACAGTAATTTTCTACGCAAGTACCTGTGGTGTAGTCAATAAAGACACACCTGCACCACAAGACAAGCCTGAACCCTGTCTTTACAAGTGCGGAATTCACTCTCCCATTCCCGAGTGCCCAATAATCGAAGTACATAGGAGCCGCGCATAGTCTAGGCCAGTAGCGTAGAGTCAATGGTGTCAGGCCTGCATGCTGCATGTGAGGTGCCATACGAAAGATTCCGCATTTTACTCATCCCGATCAGCCATCCATGTTGTGGAACAGAGAGTTTGCCCAAAACAGGCTTTTTGCAGGCAAACGCCACGGTTGGAGTGTGAGACGATTTCAGGCTGTGCATCTTCCAAGCCTCAACATCCCCATCGTCCCCTCTAGTAACATGACGATATTGTGATTGATCATTCTTCGTTATCACAGGCTTCATGAATAAAACCTGACCAGGGATCATACATACATGGCTGCAGTTGATAGAAACACATCTGCCATCTCTTACCGTACCCATCAATTTTTGTCGTTACCCAAACGTCCCCGCAGCTCCCTGCACCCGATCTTCCTAGCATTCTTCCTCAACCCAACCAAAAATCCAACAACTACCAGCCTTTCAGTTACATGCCTCAGAACTGCCATCGAGGTATCATTTTCAGGCGGTTTTAAAAATATTCCTGCTTTCCAAAAGTTGTCTCATGAAATGCCACTCTCGGAAACCACGCCACTGATCCATCCACATCATTCTCCAGAAGCAGAGCCAAGCCCAGCAGAGCGAACCTTCGAACCTCCAAACGCTGATGATAATTTTTACCAGCCTGAAGTATCTCCACGCTCTAGTTTCGAAGATCAAAAGGATATCCAGCATCGCAGTGAGCTCAGTATACTACTTGCGTCCTCATTTCCTCTGATCTGCACCTACATACTACAGTTCTCACTCATCACAATCACTTTGCTGTTCGTCGGCCGTCTGGGAAAGAACGAGCTTGCTGCGGTCAGCTTGGCTTGCTTGACAGCCAACGTTACCGGCTGGTCTGTTTTCCAAGGCCTAGCTTCAGCGTTAGATACATTATGCCCACAGGCTTATGGTGGAGGGTTCAAGCGGGCTGTAGGACTCCATACCCAACGAATGGTGTTCCTGCTTTTGTGCATAACTATACCAATAGCCTTTCTCTGGTAAGTAACATTCTTTAACTTAAAGTATATCGGTTCTGTACGAGCGGAGGAAGCCCTCAATTCTTCTCGAAAATTCGAAAATGTCAGCAGACAGACAGACTCAGAATAACCACCAGATATTTCCGTACATGAAGCGAAGCTAACCAAGAAACGAACAGGTACTTCTCATACGGATTTCTTGAGCTACTTATACAAGATGACGAAGTCTGCAAGCTTGCAGAGGGCTTCTTACGCATATTGATCCTTGGATGCCCTGGTTATTCTTGTTTTGAATGCGGGAAACGGTTCCTTCGAGCACAAGGTCACTTCTCGCCAGGACTTTACACTTTTCTTGTCTGCATACCTGTTCATATTTTCTTGACGTGGCTGCTCGTTGTTCATTTCAAATTCGGAATTCAAGGTGCAGCCATATCGCTGACGGTTACTCGAACTCTACTGCCCTTTGGGCTGGTGATATATGCTTGGCTATTTACCAGCGGCGAATGTTGGAGGCAAATCGACGGGAAGGTCTTCCAGAATTGGAGTCCCATGGTCAAGCTTGCCCTCCCAGCTCTTCTGCTTGTCGTGGCTGAAAGCATTGGGTTCGAGATCCTTGTTGTGCTCGCCGGGCGCAACGGAACGGCCGAATTGTGTGCTCAAACACTGCTGGCTACGCTATGTGGCTTCATTTTCAAAATACCATTCTCCCTGGGCATTGCCACCAGCACTCAAGTCGCCGATCTGCTAGGACGGGGTTCTGTTCACGAGGCTAAGCAAGTTGCAAAGTTTGCCTTGATACTTTCGGGCATCATCGGGTCATTCATTGTCATTCTCGTCTTGTACTTTCGCAAGACCATTCCATATCTTTTTACCAAGGAAGAAGATGTTATTACGTTGATGCTCGGCGCCATGCCAATACTGGCGGTGTTCACTCTTATCGACGCTGTCGCAGGCGTTATCACTGGTGTATTGAGAGGAATGGGGAAGCAGTTCATTGGAGCTATGATACAGACTGTGGGGTTTTACGTCATTGGACTTCCGTGCAGCATCGTGGCGGCATTCAACCTGGATTGGCATCTCAGTGGACTTTGGGCTGGCATTTCCGTCGCCATGTTCTTCATATGTGCCTTACAGGGCTTATACATATACACTCTAGACTGGAGCTACCTTGTAGAGGAGTTCAAGATCCGCAATGCGTTAGAGCGCGATTCATAGATTCAATGGCAGCTACTCCACCACACATGAACAGATAATGTTTGAAGCACCCTTCGACAAACTTAGGAATTATACAAAAGTGATTCAGGGCAAATAATGAAGACTACTAGGATAGTTTGAACACTCATAGCATATGCTGCATCATCTTCGCAGTTTTTATTACTTTGTTACTTTGTATTGCGACCTTAGCGGATTCCAATGTTTACAAAAAATGGGCTTAAGCGAGAAGGCCCACTTTGGTGTGGAAACAACATAATGCTCCGCGTATAGGTAGGTGTGTTGATGCACAACTCCACTTGAGAGCTCTCAGCAGTACCCTTTATAATTCGCATTATTAACAGAGAACATCGACAAAGTTAGTAGACAGCATACCCATCAGAGCCATCTTCCCAAAACGCGTGACTACTATCAAACACATGGAAGCCGTGAGGAAGCAAAAGAACTACCTTCCAACCATGCGATGCGGGAAAGGGATTCACGCAAATCAAGCTCGAGGTAAGTACGCAGCTCGCCACTTCCAAATCCATGGTGCGACCCGCTTGGTATACAAACCCTTTCCCCCATCAAGACCTCGCTCTATCGTTTCAATCCTCGCTCGCTTGACAATTGGTGCACAAGCGCCGATCCCGTGAGAACTCCGTCTATGCCATCCGCCTCTGACCATGTCCCAGCCAAATCACGTTACTTGGAGATTGCTGCAATCCATTTCTCTTGGTCTTTTCTAGAAGGTTGTCAGGACCAAAATCCCCAAATATACACAATCAAGAATGAGAAGGGGAGTGTAGGTTCAAAGGAGAGATGTGGGGGTACTTACTTATCAAAATGCAGCAACTGTCCCAGGACAGTCTTAACCAAGTCCGCCTGCCGCTTCTTATCCTTCTGCTCCAAAAATTGCAGCAGGATAGTCTTCAAATACACATAATCCATCTTCCCAGCTTGGGCAGAGCCATTAACCGGCGTATTCGAACGCCCACTATCAATTGAACTTCTGGAACTCGCCTCGTTCATCTTCATCGACTTGGCTTGCAGCGCTCTGAACTCCTTCTGCAGCTTCTCGTATCTCTGGTTCGCTTCATCGAGAATGCGGCGAAGATCAGCTCGTTGCTTCTCTGCATCGCGAGCTTGCTTTTCACTGCCATCGAGGGCTTCGCGGAGTTCGGTCATAGCAGAACGGATTTCTCCGGCGTCTTTGCTCGCGTTCTCGGCGACGGCTTCGAGTTCATCGCGTTTGCGCTTCCACTCCTTTTCGGCGTGTTCGAGCTCTCCTTTTTCGTCGTTCGCTCGCTTCAGATCACGCTCGAAATCTCGGATTCGTCCTTTGAGTTCGTCGACTTCTCGCGCCCTGCGTCTACCATTGGTGCTGGCTTCGTCTTCTGCACGATCTCGCTCCTCAATGGCGGCTTCCATACGTTCTCGCATATCTCGGACTTTTGCGTCTGCTCGATCATCGACATCGGCTAGAAGTCGTCGCATTGTCTCGCCTTCTCTGGTGCGTTCGCTTAGAAGACGTTGAACCTCGGCCAACTCCTCCTCGAGTGATTCGGTCTGCTCCTTGGCTTCTTTGAGCTGCATAGCCATCTCACCAGCTTGATCACGCATGCTTCCCAGCAGTCCTTGTGCATTGTTGTATTGAGATCCCCGGAGCTCAACTTCTTCCCTTAGACCCTTAGACTCACTGTTGAGTTTCGATACCTGCTCTTCCAAGTCACGAACTCTAGTCCTCAGCTTACCAGCCTCTTCTTGGACCTTGGCAAGTTCAGTTGATGCCTTCTCTCCGGAAGCTGCAAGTTGGATCTTTTCTGCTTCAGCCCTTCTCATGTCACGCTGAGCGACACGGTTTTGGTCCTCTGCTCGGAGGCGAGCATTCGTCTCTTGCGTGACTTTCTCGTTCAAGGTCCGGATTTCGTTCTGACTGTCTGTAGCCTGCTTCTTGAAACTATTGATATCCGACTTGAGATCCCTTTCCCTGGCCTCCAGGCGCCTCAGATCCGAGGTCTTGGTGGCCAACTCATCCTTAGTTGCCTTCAGAGTTGCGTTCTCGGTACGAAGAGACTTGAGCTCAGGTTGAGCCTTTTGCAACACATCACGAAGATCGGTCAAGTCTCTGTATCTCGATGTGGCCAATTGCTGGGCAGCTCCAAGATCTGTTTGAAGCGTTGACGACTTCGATTTCAAATCTTCATATTCCGCCGTCAAGGATCTCAAGTCTGCTTCCGCCTTTTCTGAATCCTTCGATTGAGTCTTATAAGTCTCAATCTCCGTCTCCAAATTGGCAATCTTGTCCTCGAGATCTTTCTTCTCTTTTCGTAGAGTCTTGATCAGCTCCTTGGCCTCCACATGCTCTTGGCCGATGTTGAGGAAATTATCCTGCATGTTTTCGAGCTCTTCGCGCAGGTCTTCCTCGGTTTTCCGCTTGCTCTGTAGTTTTGCAATTTGCGAGTCCCGATCTGCGACCTCTGCCTTCAACCTATCCACCTCAGCTTGCAAATCGGTGGCGATTGGAGTCGATGGTACTGAATCGGGGGCCTTCTCAGATGACTCCTCCTTCGATGTCGAAGCCGCCGCATTACCAACCTTCTTCTTTTTCTTGTTCTTTTTCTTCGCTGCTCCTGTGACTGCGGCTCCTGGAACAGGAGCTTCTGCAATTAATGCCGGCGTAGGCTTTACTAACTCTTCTGCTTCGTGACTTGCAGCTTCCTCGGCTAGCTTGTTTAGGGCTTTGACTTCCTCTGAAAGCTGCTCAATCCGTTTGACATCGATGACTCTGGCGGCCTCTAGATCCTTGATCTGCGCATCCACCTTCTTACGGAGGGCTTCTGCTTCTTTGCGTGCTTCGGTCTCGGATTTCAGGTCCTTCATGGAAGCCTCCTTCTGATTGGTTAGATCAGTCTCTAGAGTTGTGATCTTTTCTTCTGCAGCATTCTTCTGCTTCGCCAAATCGGCTTCAAGGGCTGCAAGTTGGGTTTCCGTCGTGTGTAACTTCTCCTTCAGACCCCGAATTTCTTCTGTTTGGGCTTCAATCTTCTCTTTGCGGCTTTCGCCTTCGGTAACAGCTTCTTTTGACGCATTGAGTTCCCTTGTCGCCTTTTCGAGATCACCCACTAAGCCAGAACTTGATTCCTGCGCCGTAGCCAGATCCTTCTCTAGAGAAGTCACTTTGGATTTGAGTTCTTCAATCTCCGCAGTCTTCTCCTTGACCTCGGTCTGTAGCTTTGGTACCTCATCATCGTACGAAAAGAACTCCTCGCTGACGTCCTTGTTATCGGTGGTCTCAGGCTTTTGCTTTGGAGAGAATATTCTCATGACAGATGAAGCTGGCGATTTGACTGAGGCAGTAGGTGTGTCGATGCTTGCAGTGTCTGCCTTCTCGGTCTGAGCATCAGCACTTGCGCCAGGGGCATTTTTGAGAGTCGCAAGCTCTTCTTTAGCCGCAGATGCCTCCTTTTCGGATTGCTCGAACTTCTTCTTGTACTCGTCTCGATCGGCAGAAACACGCTTGAACTCGTCCATAACCATATCCCCTTTCAAATTGAGTTGGTTCAAGTATTCCACCAGCGCATCTGGGTCGGCAATTGTCGCAAGAGGGGTATGTTCCTTCAAAGCCTTTTCAAATGGTTCAATCGACACTGCTCGAGCATGCGCTATTCGGTAGGACCGCAGAAGATCTTGGTAGATGGTCAGCGAAGTACTCACCATTAGACCTTCAAATCTTACCAGAATATCTTGATTCCATTTTCTCAAGCTTCCGTAACTTTGTCCGCACATCTGCAGGTAGCTCAACGGGTGCTGGGGTTGCTGGCGCATCCGCAGAAGATTCCCCTGCTTTCTCTCCCCCCTCTCCTGACACGCTCGTAGGGGGCGTCATGTTGTCTGCAGGTCGAGCCGTCTTCTCGTCCACATTCGCAGGTGTCCCAACCCTTGACGGTCCCTCGGACTCGTCTTCTATCACAAAGGCGTTCTCGAATTCCGAAGGGTCTGGTCCTCGCGCAGTTGATCCTTCATTATCTTTCGGCCGTGGTCGTCTAGGCTTCGAGGCGGGAGATTCGGTCCGTGAAGTCGACCGTCTAGCTGTTGAAGCGGACCTTGATACAGGAGGGGCTGCTTTGGCACGAGCTTGTTCTTCAGCAATGCGGGAGTCTATGGCGCCTTTGAGTCGCTATGGAGAGGTCAGATTTTGGATCCCAAGGCTGTAATAGTTTTGAGGATTGCTTACTTGGAACATGTTTCATCCACTGTATTAATTGTGTAATTGCAGAAGAGGAGTAAAGTACAAATCAACAAGAGCATAGCATAACTGTAACAAGTGAGAATGGGATATGTGAAGTATTATAAAGTTCGAATTGACATATCTGGCACTCGAAGCACTGACACGGCGTCGCGACTTTTGGGACGACCCAAGGCTGGGGCTTGGCGATTCTGGCTGGTCCGTGCAGACAAGCTCCGTCAAGCCACTTCACTCGTCACTATTCTCAAGCTTCAGCTCTCTTTGATAGCAGCAACATGACAACTCGATAATAGCCTCAAAATGGTATCCATGTGGCCATGGAAGGTAAGTGCTCTGCCAGATAGTATATCAAGCTATGCTGACATTTCCAGGGCGAAGCAAACTCTCCTGCCAGCTTTGAGAAATCTCTCATCAGCCTCGCGAGCAAAATCACCAGGTCGCAAGGACAGCTGGACTCACTAAGACAGCACCAACGACGCTTCAAGGCATTATGGACTCTCTATACCAGCTTTGCATACCTTCTGTGCTTCGTGGTTCTGTTCCTCGTCGTGGGTTGGAAGAACTGGGGCGTAGTGGAATACTCAGCCCTCTCTGGAGCTCCCTTAGTGTAGGCATTATTTGGGGATCCTCCTAATTGAAGAGAACTCTGGCGCTAACTTTTACAGTATTTATTTCGTCCGTAGTGGGGTTACTGCCTACTACACGTATCGCATCGATACCGTCATGCAGCGTCTAGATGACCAGCAAACAGAAAGGACAAAAACGATTGAGAAGCTGAAGGCAGCTACGAAATACGACTCTACACAAGAGATTATTGAAAAGTATGGAGGTACACCTAAACCGAAGAAACCAGCTGCGCCAAAGGTCCCAAAGGTCCAGAAACAGTCAAATAGGACTTCTATGGGTCCGCCAGCTACGGCAAATATCCAACGACCAGACCAGATTCCTAATCAGCCATCTACTCCACAACCAATCCCCCAAAGGGCACCCCCGCAGCATCTATTTCCTTCTCCATATTCGACCCCACAGCCACAACTGCCCCAGGGACGACCCGTACCAGCTGGGCCAGCCACACATGCTGAGTTCGCCCCGAATGCGTACGCCGCTCCCCCACAATACGCACAATCTGCAGAGTCGGTGGCTGGAGGAAATTGGTATGATAGAGTGTTAGATCTCTTGCTAGGCGAGGATGAAACATCGCCAAAGAATCGTATGGCGTTGATATGCCAGAACTGTCGACTTGTCAACGGCCAAGCTCCACCTGGAACGAAGGCGTTATCGGATCTAGGGAAATGGCGGTGCTTTGGGTGCGGAATCATGAATGGCGAGGAAGATGAAGCCGCCAAAGTCGTAAAGGAAATGAAAGAGAGGATTGAGATTCAGGAGCCGGCGAGCCCGACATCTGAAGAGGAGACCAAGAGGGAAGATTCGGGATCTGGCGAGATTACCCACGCCGAGGAAGACGATGAAGGAGACAATGACGGTCCGGCGGAGGATACGGTTGAGGTGAAGCCCAGGAGAGGCCGATCCAGCAAGAAGAAAGCTTAATGCCCTAGTAAACGAAATTTCACATGTAGTACAACAATTTTTCATATCCTGAAAAGCTTCAAGGATTTGCGAGTTTCCCGCCTAGCTCTCGCGGTCGCGGGCAGGAAACGAATGGTTGCAAGTAGGTAGGTCTGGGTTGTGTTCTTGGTGCATTGCCACTATTGTCCCTTTGCTCTGCCCTTATGTTCGATTTAGCCATAATTCGTTTGTGATCTCCTTCTGCCTGTCGTTTGCGCTGCTCCGAACATCATTCTTCGCATGGGCGTTGTTCCTCGCAATACCATCTTTTCCAGCAACGTCCTTCACACTCCAGCTCTGCTTCTCGCCGTTTCCCCGTCAGCTAGTCACCGTGAACTGATTTTAACCGAAGGGCCTTTCATTAACAAAAGTCATGCTTTACACTTGAGAATTCATTGGTATTGATACTTCGTAATCAGAAAATTACTTAAATTTATTATATGATGGTTAAATTTTTATTCAAAATGCCCAAGAGTGATTTTTGGGAGTGTAAGGAGTATCGGTTGATATCAGTTGCCTAATAGCACTGTTGGCGCCGTCAACTCCTTTTCGTCGTCTTATATTTCACTCTTCTCCCTAATCCTCCTCATCGCTGTCCGCGCTGGTAATCTTGAAACTGCGCACTCTGCAGAGTTGGCTCAAGCCATCCAGACTCCTCAACTTCTCCATCTCCTTCACATCCTCATAACCTCCTGGAACTCTCTCGCCGCCGGAGATATCTCTCTCTTCCTTTGCCTTCCACTCCCTCTCCTTCTCCTCGCGCCTGCGTTTCTGGGGGCTTTGGAAGTTGCTGGGTGACGCCGCGCTCGGCTCAAAGTTCTCCTGCTGCTTGCCATTGCTGCCCTTGGCTTGGCTTTGCTTTTGGCTGTGGCTTGAACGGTGGCTTTGTTTGTGGTGATGTGAAGTCTTGTCGGTTTGCGATTGATCCGTAGCCGTCATTGGCTTCGCTTCTTCGTACAGGTCCTCGTCTTCAGAGTGTGTCATATCGCGGATCTTACCCCTGCGCTTGAGAACTGGAACTGCCATGCGTTCCATTTTGAGTGATTCGTTGGCTAGATTGGGGGTGAAGTAGGTGTGTAGAATGTGGATGTGATAGGATAATGGAGACAGATGGGTTGGATTCAATTTCCTGTGATATATTTAATTGTTATCCTTGTTATGGTTGTTTTTGCTGTTTTTACTGTTTTGCTGTTTTGCGGCTTTGCAAGTTTTATTGTTTTACAGTTTTTTCGCTTTTATCTTTTTTGTCCTGCTTGAAGTAATTAATGGAATCAAGAGATTACAAAGACCGGCCGGAGATTTTCTGACAGTCAATCAAGTAGATACCATATTGGATTCGATGGCGCCATCAACCCGTTGCAGAGATGAAAGGGGTATGTGAGGCATAGTGTCAATGTCAACAACAAGTAGTTGATTCCAGAGATTGTCGATGAAAGACAAGAGAGAGCGCGTTTTTATCAATCGAATCTGGACGAATGCTCCGGTTTAGAGACTAGAATCAAGTGAGAAAGATTTGAATTTAGATGAAATAGCAAAGATATCAACTTCAAATGGGGAAGTCTCTAGGTAGGTTAGTTCGGTGTCCTGCAAAATCTAATTTTGGGTTTGGAGATTAATTTTGAGCTAGGTTTGATTTGAGTAAATGGTAAGATCTTACAGTGAGTCTCAGCCCTGTCCGTAGAGCTTATGACCAAAGATGGTAGGATAGTGGGCAATCAGCTGTGCTTTGCTGTTGCGGCATGTTGTTCGTGAAAGCTGGTCCTCTTTGATTCTGCATATGTTCAAAACAATGAATGGAGTTAAGAAGCGAAATCCATACATCTGTGAAGACACTTGCGTCAGGTTTGTAACAACAAAAAATGCTACTCCGCTTGGACATCACAATGAGTGCTTGGCGTCCGAGTCTTCTCCATATTGAAGAATTTTCTGTTTGAATAATGAGACCTAGGACGCTGTAGTAAGTGTCTCGGACCTTCTACCCTGGTGATTGACCATTCAGGTCCTTCGGGTTTATCCTAGAAAGTGGCGAATGGCGTAAACAATGCATCTTTGTTCGTTCTCTCATCCGCACGCTGGAGTTCACCAGTCCGAAGATACCCATAAGACATAGTCATTATCATAGCAGCAAGATGGAACTCTATACATTTTGCTTGCCGAAATTTTTATTTACACACGGTGTATTTGAAGACTCTTAAACGCAGCATCGCGAACCACAACATCGCTGTCAACAATTTCCACCTCACCGGCCCCTCTGCCATCGTTCTTTACTTGCTCTTTCTGAATTTTCTGCCCGGCAATTGAAACTGACCATCCAGCAGCGATATTGCCTTTCACGATGGTCAAGCTCGCAACACCGGCTTCCACCTCTACCTTGATCACCGCCTTCGCCTGACCTAGATTCTCGTGATCTGGAATTTCAAGCTCAAAATCCATACCTTCAGCCGGGTTGATTAAAACTCTGAATCCATCGGCCCAGTTGTATACCACGTTCTTCCCTCCTTTGCCCATGATCAATGCCTTCCCTGGTCTCAGCAGCAAGGGCAGGCTTTCAAATCCATGCTTCTCGGTGACGTAGCCGGGACCTTCCCTGATCTCCCCATCGAGCAACCCATACCATTTTCCCTTAGGAAGATAGTATTCGACTGTTCCTTCCGCATTGAAAACAGGCGCTACGAGAAGCGAGTCTCCGAGAAAGTACTGCGTGTCTAGATGCCAAGCGCTCCTGTCTTCTGGGAACTCCAAAAACAGTGCCCGCAGCATAGGAAGACCAGTCTTATGGGAATGGATTGCCGAAGAGTAGAGGTAAGGCATCAAATCATGCTTCAAGTTGACAAATTTCTTCAGGACAGCCGATGCCTCTTCAGTGGAGTCAATGAGCCAAGGAACTCGATAACTTCCACTGCCATGTAGTCGTGAGTGGCTAGATAGTAGACCGAAGGCGATCCAGCGTTTGTACAGTGCCGGATCGGGGTTGCCTTCAAATCCTCCGATGTCATGGGCCCAGTACCCAAAACCACAGAGGCCAAGACTGAGGCCACCTCGAAGTGTTTCAGCCATGGCTTCGAAAGTGCTGAATGGGTCTCCTCCCCAATGGACGGGAAATTGTTGAACACCAGCTGTTGCAGATCGAGCGAAGAGGGCCGCATTATTCTTGCCATAAGCCTTCTCGAGAACTTCGAAAGTTACTTTGTTGTAGAGATATGGGTAGAAATTGTGCATTTTTGCTGGATCGGAGCCATCGAAATACACAGCATCGCCCGTTGGGATCCGTTCTCCAAAATCGGTCTGATCTTGTCAGCAATGATGGTCCCTCTTTATGGGACAAACTAACCTTGAAGGAATCGACACCAAGTTCGATCAAGCCTTGCAGCTTTTCTTGGTACCATTTACAGGCAGCTGGGTTGGTGAAGTCGATGAATGCCATCCCTGCTTGCTATCTTAATGTCAGTCTCGATGTTAGAAATTAACCCTGAGGGTTGAGACTAACCCAGAAATCATATTGCCATACGCTCCCGTCGCTGCGCTTGATGTAATATCCACCCTCAACACCTTCATCAAAAATTTCGCTTTCTTGGGCAATGTATGGATTTATCCAACAGCAAACCTAACAAGTCAGTCGTTTTCAAAGCAAAGTTAAGACACACTTACATGCATTCCCCTCTCCTTGATTCGCTTGATCTGACCTTTTGCATCCGGAAACATATCCTTGTCGAATTTGAAATCACACCATTCAAACCCCTTCATCCAAAAGCAATCGAAATGAAATACACCAGTTGGTATATCTCTCTCTGCCATCCCATCCAGGAAGCTGTTCACGGTGGCCTCATCATAGTTGGTGGTAAAACTAGTGCTGAGCCAAAGACCAAAAGTCCAGGCAGGTGGCAATGCAGGCCTTCCTGTGATAGTTGTGTATTTCTGGATGATATCTTTCGGGGTCGATCCATAGATGAGATAGATTTCAAGCTTTTCTCCAGGAATGGCAATGTTGATTCTCGTTGTGCCTGAAAACGTCAGCTGGGTGGTAGACAGTTGTCAAAGAAGACTTACGCTCAGTTTGAATCTCGAACGAAATGAATGAAGGACTGTTGACGAAAACTCCATATCCAGAAGACGTTAGGAAAAATGGAATGTTCTTATAAGTGAGCTCTGAGCCGGTTCCTCCGTCATCATTCCACATCTCAACAGTCTGACCAGATTAGCGGAATTACTTGAGAGGAGTGTGTGTGCTGCGTACCTGTCCATTTTTCTGAAAGGGGCCGAATCTCTCACCCAAGCCGAATACTTTGGCACCAACCGCTAATTTCAACTGATATGTAACCCACCGTTTGCCCTTATTGGGATCTGTATAGTTTGCTTTCGGGTGCAAAGCAGTGGTGTTCTCCTTCACATAGCCAACAGACCGCCATCCAAGTTGTGTCAGTACTTCTCCTTTAGCTTCAAAGTCAATATTGAAAGCCTTTGGGTCAATGTTGACAGTTGATTTCAGATTTCCGGCTTGAATCGACAAATTGGATGCAGTCTTTGAAGTCTGCACACGGCTTTTTGGTTGTCCGTGAGGAAACAGTTCGAAGTTTGGTCCATTGGTGATGCTCTTCTGTGCTTTCCAGTGACGTGATGATAGAAGGAGGACGTCATCCATAGGTGAACTCAGATGGTGAGTAAGTGTGGGATTGTTGAGGGAGTCTCCTCGATGATTGATAGGTTTTGAACACTATATTGGTTATCTCGCTTGTCCTTTGTTGGAATTTCAATGGCCCTACTGTTACAAAATATAAGTTGTCTTCCCGAGCTTCAGACTTGATGACTTCCACCGCCCAATCTATGAGGGTGTCTTGGGCTGGGTGCCAACACCCGTGAGAGAACTTCACCATGATTAATTTAATCTTGGAATTATTGTGATATTGTGAAGATTCGTTCTCGTGGAGTGTAGCTTTTTAAGTCCTTCGACTATGGACGAAAATTGCTCCTGTTTCGGCATCCCGGTGTTTTGATTCCCCTGAGTACAGCGCCACAAAACCCAACGCAGATTTAACCGGTCTAATTATCCAGAAATTCTAATCCTGCAGGCCAAGCCAAATCTCAATATTGGGCTTGAGATTCAATGAGGTTGGTCTCTCGATATCAAGTTCTGAATAAGCTCATCGGTCCAAACACAAAACTACTCGGCTCGCATGATCCCGAGCATAACGTTATTACATGGCAAGACTCACTTTAGCCGTTCTATTTATCCGGAATGTCTCATGATCTATCTAAGTATGGTAAATGAACAGTCGGCGTTACAACCAGTTACAATTGTTGTACGCCGAACCTGACTTTTCCTGCTGCTTCAAAGGTGGGATGCTGAATCGTATTGGCCACACTAATGTCGAAATGGCAGTCCTCAGTCTCGGGATCCGGGGAAAGTGGGCAACTCCAGACTTTTGGTACTGTCTTATCTTCATCATAATGCCGAATGTAAAGCTTGAGATGATTGTTGTTGTTTGAACAGCAGCTCAACAGAGGCTGCAATAATTCCCAACTTCGAACCGAGCACCACCACAAGCGAGCCCCTTTCCACCCCGGTCCAAACATATCTTTCCATGTCAGCTTCTCCCCTTGAAATATTTCCAAACTATCGACAGATGAGATAATCGCCCCACAGCAAGATTCTATTTAACCGGCCGATCGAACCGAGCAGAAATCGGTCCCTGCCGTGGTCCTGGGTTCACGACACGGCTCTTGGCATGCAAGTTTCCTGGCAATTGTGAGTCGGGATCCGGCTATTGAAAGTTCCCCTCAACTCCACCATAGCTGTCTGCACTCCGCTCTTACAATGTAGCGAGAAACCGACTTACGATCTTCTGTTTTCTTTGACCATTGGCTGGGTAAATTCAATGGATAAATGAACCCCGCGTGCTGTGCATGAGATCCGCAACTCAAATCCAATGGTCCAACAGGTCCTGACCCGGGCCTCTGGCGCTGGGACTTACTCCTAAAATGGAATGGAACTACTGGCATGGAGAAATCTTGGGTATCATATGTATATAAGTTATGCTCTGATGCATTGCTCATCTTACTCAACAACATCTTTCACAATCATAAACATCAGACCAGACATCCATCATGGGAAATCCAAATCAGTCAGTTAGTTTATATACATGGGGATGCAGTTTGTTCGCAGCCGTCGGTTCTCTTCTCTACGGTATCGACTCTGGCGTGATATCAACAACAATCTCGCACCAAAGTTTCCTGACCAAATTCGCACCTTTTACTCCTTCGATCAAGGGTGCTGTGGTCAGTATCTTCGGCGCTGGCGCATTCTTCGGAGTCATCTTTGCTGGATGGGCTGCTGATTCCTGGGGTATGTCTCCCCTTCACTCGCTCTGAATCCTGAAGCTGATAAAAGTAGGACGCAAACGAACAATCCAGTTTGCATCCATCATCGCCATTGTTGCTGGTGTTATCCAGGCTGCCGCTGTCAATGTGGGGATGCTCATCACTGGCCGCTTTATTGGAGGGATCGCTGTTGGTATCATGAGTAAGTTCCAGACCAACTTTCCGGGATGCTTGTTGAATGACTAATTAGACATGACAATTCCGATCTACAACAGTGAGATTGCACCGCCTGCAAAGAGAGGAATGATTGCTGGTCTGCACGCACAATTTGTTGGCATTGGTTTCGCGGTTTCGAACGTAAGTGCATGGCTCTCTCTCTCTCGCGCGGTACAGTATCTTAACCGTGTCTAGTGGATTGGCTTTGGCTGCTCGTATGCAACGAATGACTTTCAATGGAGATTTCCCCTAGCTTTTCGTGAGTGCATCGAGCCATCTGGTTTTAGCGAAATCATTCTTACCCTTCCCAGAATGCGTCCCAGCCGTCATCCTCCTCGCAGGAAGTTTCTGGCTTCCCTTCTCTCCCCGCTGGCTCATGGAAAAAGAGCGCGACGACGAAGCCTACACAGTCCTCAAGCGCCTCCACGGAAACATCGGCGCAGATGAGTCCTTCTTTCAAGCCGAGTTCAACCAAATGCGTGACCAAATCCGATTCGAGAACAGCGTCTCAGTGCGAAGTGTCTCAGAGCTATTCACCAAGCCAAGCAACAGGAAGAGGCTTATACTCGCTGTTCTCGTCCAAGTCTTCACACAGCTTTCTGGTATCAATGTCATCAATTATTACCAGACGGATCTGTATAAAGGACTTGGTATCATGGGTCACCAGGTTACGTTGCTGGCGAGTATTTATGGTATGGTTGGTCCGATTGCTAACGTGATCTGTCTGTACTTCGTCGACAGCTGGGGGAGGAAGAAGACTCTTTGGATCACTGGCATTATCATGGCGATTGATATGGGACTCGTCATGGGTATGACGGGTGCATTCAGCCACACCAACAATATGATTGGAAAAGGTTTCGGTATCGCGTTTATCTTCTGCTTTTCGATCATGTAAGTTCTCTAACATCCCAGAAAATACTCATGAGAACTTACTTATGTTCCAGCTACTCGCTCGGATACAACTCTATCCATTACATCTACGTCCCGGAAATCATGACGATGGCCATACGAGCCAAGGGCTCCGCTATCTCGGTCTGCTCCAACGTCTTGGTCAACATTGTTTTCAACCAAGTCTCGCCCATTGCATTCGCTTCTGTCGGATACAAATACTACTCCTTGTTCATCTGTACCAACGCCGTTGGTGCTATTGTCGTCTTTCTCATGTTCCCTGAGACGAAGGGGAAGAGCTTGGAGGAGATTGCGGCTATTTTCGGTGACGAGGTTATTGTGGCCAATTTGGATGCGACTCAGGATAAGATTGCTGCTCAGGATGCCGAGGATGAGCAAGTTGAGCGAGTGGAGGGGAAAGGGGAAACCAAGTAGAAGCAAAGTAAACAAAGTTAGGCGAGGAACGTTTGGGAGTGAATATTTGAGGGTAGCGAGTTCATCAGAATTTAACCAAACTTGAATATTGACTTAAGCAACATCGTTCATTCTTAGAGGTCTACGGAAAGGGAACTTCAGTAGAAATCTAGAAAGTAAACAATACTCAGGAGAAGTCCCAAAACAGTAAGCGCAAGAGGGCGTCTCGCTAAAGGCCGATGACATCACTAGTTCGCGCTCTCAACTCAATCGCGAGCATCAATCAACACTCAATCACCATACTCCACAAAAGCTTTACCAAGCAACACAACACAATGTCTCCCTCCAGAGGTCCCCCCGATGACATATCCTCGACATCCCAATCCTCCACCGAAGCCCGCGCAACAATCCGCTCCTCAAGCGCCCTCCACTCCGCAAAGGCAAACCTCCAGTTCCTCTTCGCGCCCGACTCACCCACCTCCCCCCGACCGGCCCATCTACGAACACGCGCACTCCTGCGGTCCCTCCGCTACATCGGCATATTCATATTCTGGCGCGTAGTTCGGTACGCGAAGTACGCGCTCGTAGGTTCGATTGTCGCCGCTGTTGGGGCGACGGCGTTTGGGGGCATGGTTAGTGGGGTCGGGTTCCTACTTGCGCCGCCGACGATACTGGGGAGTTTGGGGATCGGTACGGCCTGGGCGGTTGGCAAGTGGGGGTTTAGGAAGATGGGTGGTGGTGAGAGAGTTGTGCAGGGGGCGGAAAGGG
>JAFJYG010000312.1:0-53298 GCA_017366145.1 Cadophora sp. M221 | reverse complement strand
GGGAAAAGGAGGAGGGGGAGCTTGATACCTTGGATTATAATCGGAAGGTGCAGGTGTTGTATTTTTTGGACATGGGGTATATGGAGAGGATTGGGAAGAAGAATCGTGGGCATGTTAAGTTGAGGGGAAGTTTTATGGAGAGTTATTGTCCGGCTGGACCGAGTGAGTTGATTATTTTTCTTCTTCTCTTGTTGTTTTCCTTCTTCTGTTTTATGATTGTTGGGGGTTCGGAGCTGTTGGAGGTGTTTGAGTTGAGTGGTGCTTTTGAGTGGATTTATGCTGACTATGATGAAGTGGCGAACGGAAAGCAGTTGATGTGGGTTGAGCAAGGTGTTTTGAAGGCGAAGGATATCGAAGCCGAGTATATCGGGTGTTATGATGGGACGGGATTCATGGCGTTTGAAGGAAAGCCTGGGTTTGTCGCCGATGAGAAGACAGGTGAAGATGGATCTTGGGGTGGGTATTTGAAGAATGTGGTAGGCTGGGGGAAGGGTTCTGCTTAAGTCATTGGGAGAGTTTCTTTGGTTTGAAGAGAACATATGAGTTCTTTTTTTGGTTTCTATAGTGAAGTTCTAGTGGAGAAGTGATTTCTCATTCCAGTGAGCTGGTGTTTTCAAAGCTTAGTTGAACCTGAACGGCTAGGCGAACCCCTTTTCCACCTCGCCTATTGTAAGCCTTGCTATGATTTACAGGTTAGGGCTGACATAAAGTATTTGATAATCTAAAACCAAACGCAGTTCTAGGTAAATTAAGCACAAAAGTAGTGTTACCTGGTAGATCCAAGATCTTATTGCGCAAGATGAAGTTTCACAGCCTGAATCTAAGCCTGTGAGAGCAGCCGAGCAGCTGAAGTACAACAATCATGCCTGCATTCCCAGTCACCCCGCATTTGACGATTTTCTTGCCCGAGGTACAGTATGGCTCTGGGTACTTTTGTCACAATTGACACATCAGATGATATTGTATGGTTGAATTGTATGTTCAATGACGTGACACGTCCAGGTCTCCTTGCAACTCTGCTCGTGTTCAAATTCTAGCTAGGTTCTGGAAGGAAGGTGTTGGTAGGGCGCCACTATCTGACTACTTATCCCGGTCTACCACCCGTCTGTACATAAGTACCGAATGCCTACCAACCTTTCATATCCTGTCATCAAAAAAGAAGTCCCCACAAAGAAAATAAACAAGCTTCCACCGCTTTCCTGTAGCCCGAGATAAGCTCCTGCAAGCTTTTGCCCAGGGATGCGCCAAGGGTGGGTGGAAAGACGTTCTCCTTCCTCATGCGGCTAGCACAACGTCTGAGACCATCGCGCTTTGCCCTGTAGCCGGCCGGGATTTGCGATGCAGCTGCCCATTTGATCCTAATACCACCTCATACCGGTACGTCGTGTCCAGCTCCTGCCTGTAGGACACCCTTGTTGATGTTCCTGTACCTGACTTGCCTTTGACTTGCTCGAGTGCATTTTACCAAGAGGGGCAGGTACACATGCAAGTATGCTGGCATGCTAGTCTTATGCAGGCAGGCAAGCTCGATAGCTACTTACCCAGGTGGGTGATGATCAGACGGAATGGAGAATAATCAGAACGAGATAAATGGCAGCTGTTCATTTCCCCTTCTCTTATCCTCTTCTTCTTCCCCTCCCCCACCTTCATCTCTCCCTTCTTCCTCTTTCTCCCCTCCTCCTCCAGGTATCAGCTTCATTCAATTGCAATTGAATCGTAGACTCGACTGGATCTCAAGATGTTTGTCAAGCTATCAGCTGTTCTGAGCTTGGCTGCTCTCTGCAATGCTGCTCCTTCTCCAATCAAGCATGTCCTCCATGAGGAGAGAGCTGTCGAGAGCAGAGATTGGGTGAGGGGTGCCAGACTCGAGAAGACTGCCATTGTGCCAATGAAGATTGGTCTCACCCAGAGCAACTTGGAATTGGGTTATGACTACCTCATGGACGTGTAAGTATCCTCTTTCCTAATTTCTACCCTCTTCTTCATACAAGCAGGAAGTGGGAACTCCAAACTGACAACAAATAGCTCAAGCTCTGATTCCAACAACTATGGCAAGCATTGGACTCCAGAACAGGTGCACGATGCTTTTGCTCCCAAGCAGGAGACTGTTGCGAGCATCACTCAATGGCTCACAGACTCCGGTATTCAAGATTCTCGCATCATGTTCTACGAGAACAAGGGTTGGATTGCCGTCGATGTGACTGTTGAGGAGATTGAAGCATTGTTGCATGCAGAGTTCCACGAGCACGAGCACAGCCAGACTTCGAAAGTTCGAGTTGGTACAGACAGGTATGCAGTCCCTCCATAGATGCCCATTTTCTACTAACAGCCCCTCAGGTACCATGTTCCAGAGCATCTGACTTCTCACATCGACTACATCACTCCTGGAATTAAGCTTTCGCCTGTGACCAAGCGAACTGTTGACAGAAAGACTAAGCGTGTCAGCCACTCCATCCATGCACCCGCTCACATCAGTACCCCAGCCAGCGAAGAAAGCTTCGCCATTTCTGCTGCCGCAGCAGCTCTCCCACCTGCTCTGCAGAATTGCAGCACGAACATGACCCCCGATTGTATCAGAGCCCTCTACAGCATTCCTGCGAACCCTGCACCTGCCACTGGCAACTCACTTGGTCTCTACCAACAAGGTAGTTACTTTGCTGAGTCAGATGTCAACCTTTTCTATGCGAAGTATGCGACATACGTTCCTCAGAACACATTCCCGATCAATGCAACGATCGACGGAGCATCATACTCGGTACCTGCTGCTAGTGCTCTGAACAGTGGAGAAGCCAATATTGACATTGAGATGGCGTAAGTAAACTTTCTCATTTGAACGAGAATATTGTCTAACTGGTCTCAGAACTTCCCTGATCTACCCCCAAACTGTCACTCTCTACCAAACCGACGATGATATCTACGAGCCACAAGAAGTCGCAACAACGAATCTTTTCAACACCTTTTTGGATGCTCTTGATGGTTCATACTGCAGCTACAGCTCTGATGGCCAGACTGGTGATGATCCAAAGATTGACCCAGTTTACCCCCACAATGTACCGGGTGGTTACCAGGGACAAAGACAGTGCGGTGTCTACAAGCCGGTTAGTCTTCCGAAATCAAAATCCACCGACACTGCTGACATACATTCAGGCCAAGGTCATTTCTGCATCTTACGGTCAAGCTGAGGCCGACCTTCCAGCACCATATGTCCGTCGTCAATGCAATGAGTTCATGAAACTTGGTCTCCAAGGTGTCTCCATTCTCTTCGCCTCTGGAGATTACGGTGTCGCTTCTTTCCCAGGGGATGGATCTGCATCAGGATGTCTTGGACCAAAGCAATCCATTTTCAACCCCCAATACCCTTCAGGCTGCCCATACGTCACTTCAGTCGGCGGGAGTCAACTCGCAGCCAACGGTACTGTGTACGATCCAGAAGTGGTCATGCGCGACGATCTAGGAGGTGATGCAGCAAACTTCTCCTCATCGGGAGGCTTCTCCAACTACTTCCCCCGCCCAACCTACCAAGATGGACATGTTCAGACATACTTCCACAGAGCTCATCTCACCTACCCATACTACTCTGAGCTGAACGTCAACGTCAACACCACCACTGGGATGTACAACAGAGTCGGCAGAGCATACCCTGATGTATCTGCCAACGGAGCTCACTTCCCATCGTACCTCAACGGTAGACTTTTCCATTTCTATGGAGCATCGCTGTCATCTCCGTTGTTCGCAGCCGTTTTGACACTCTTGAATCAAGAGCGTGCTACCGCTGGAAAAGGCACGATCGGATTCGTCAACCCTGTATTATACAGGCATGACGATGTGATGAACGATGTTGTTGATGGAACAAATCTCGGATGTGGCACTCAAGGCTTTCACGCTGTGCAAGGTTGGGACCCAGCCACTGGTCTTGGTACGCCAAATTATCCTAAGATGAAGGCATTGTTCTTGTCTTTGCCATAGATAAGATATGGACTGAGGTAGAGAGTAGCTGGCTCCAAATGATTGAATGAATTTCGCTTGCCATATCCAACTCTGACAATACTTCCTTTCTGCTGTCCATGTCCTGTGAAGTCCACGTTGACCTTCGGATCCTTGGTTAGCTGTGGTTTTAGACTGTTTTGTGTAAGGAATTACTGTAAGTCTATTCGTAGACTATCAAGGGAGATAGATGCTGAAGAGTAACCAGAGCGCTTGCGCTCGCTCTGGTTGTTGCGCTAACATGATTGTCGATGTTCAATGCGATCTATCTAATCTCTTTGCATAAAGTGGAGTACAACGACAATAATTTTCGTCGCCTTTTTGGACGAGTTACGTTCATGCTGTTGGTTTGCCGTCTGCGGCGGTGTTTGCTCATATTGAGGAGCTCATTCAGTGAGGGGAGTACTTGGCAATTATTCAGTCATACAGGGTCGAGCACTCTCCAGAAGAAAAAGGAAACATTCACGGCCCCTTAACTTACTGATTATAAATAGCTCGATTTTTAAGTCTTTGCTATTTTCTCTCTGGCGTTTCATTACAAGGGGGATTTTAAACAGCAAAACAGCAGATACGCATCATTCAGCGTTGTGTAGGTATCAAGCTTGAGGCATTTTACAAAACCCCCATACATATTCGGAGGAAAATCCATCATCACATTCCAGAACCTGAATCTTGTACCTAGCACTACCTACCTCCATCCCACTACCCAATAACAGAATCTCCAATATCGATACCCCTCAACCAGGATGTGCGGTTACGCTGTCCCATACTGCAAGAACACGAAGTGCGGGACGCCAATGTCACAAAAAGCGGTCATGACGGAGATATGCATGGACAAGCCTTGCGCGAGCTATTACAGGACAGATAACGCGAACCAGGACAAAGTTCATCGTGGGGAGAAA
This sequence comes from Cadophora sp. M221, assembly GCA_017366145.1. Lineage (NCBI taxonomy): Eukaryota > Fungi > Ascomycota > Leotiomycetes > Helotiales > Ploettnerulaceae > Cadophora > Cadophora sp. M221. The sequence goes on along the minus strand of JAFJYG010000312.1, from coordinate 48,412 downwards.
ACTTGCTCTAAGTGCTCGGAGACGACGTCGCCTCCTAAGCGTGAGAGTGGTGGAAGCGGCGGACGTAGTGGAAGTAAACGACGACATGGTAAACGATAGATGATGATGAGGGCTGCGAAGTGGTAAGCCGATTTGTGGAAAACTTCCGAGCTGGGTTTTGGAGTTCCGGGTTGACGTTGGGATTTTGTATTTGAGTAGTTTGCTTTATTCGATGATTTAAAAAAAAGCATGATTTTTTTAACATCCCTCCTTCCCTTTTTTTAGGGTCTGGTGTATACTTGGCCTTTGAAGGATCTTATGATAGTATGTTGTTTTCCTACTCCGAATTTACGTTGACTGGGAAAAGCCAATAAATCTACTCTGATTTCTGTTTTTAAAATCCAACTTCCCAAGAACACTGCACCGCGAGAAAATTTTATCAGCCCTTACTCACACGAGTCTGAAATTGAAATGGCAAATTCAAACATACAGAGGCGCATGTTCATTCTCCTCGAGCTCTCCCTCTCCTTAAACAGAACAGCCCTCCAGAAGAAAAACAGCAACAGTAAATGATACCCTCCTGTTTTCAAAGCACCCACAATCCCTCACCACAACAAAGAACCCCCAACCACCCAAGAACAACCCCCTTGACCCAGGTTAAAACACCCAAGTCTCCCAACCATCCCCCATCCACCAAGCCCTCCCCGTCCAATAGAAAAGCATGTGCTACTACTCCATCCCCTACTGCCACCAACGCGGTACCCAGCTCTCCCAAACCCCAGAGCGAGTTATGAAATGCGCCGGCTATTCGAGGAACTGTCCTGGGAGCTATCGCGCTACGGGAATTTTCCCGGCTTGGTGTGAGTGTTGTAGAGTTTTGGCGCAGCGGGGTGTTCTTGAATCTTGAAAAGCCTTTGTTAGCTTAAGATAAACCGATTTAGAATTACAGTAGCTTCGATAACTGGTGTTTTTGAGGTATGGTGATTGAGTGAGATAGGTGCGTTGCGGCTTACATTAAGATAAGGAGCTGTGGTGGAGCGGACTCCCGGATGCTTTTGTTGGATTGTTTTGAGATATAAGGAGTCAGTCAACACTTAGATCTTTTGAAAGAACTAGTAAACTATTATAGATTATTTTAATCAACCATTTCCTATATATTATTCCTCGTAATTTATACCCCTTAGATATATGTAATATCTCTATAAATAATTGATATGTGATTCTTGAAGTCTGGAAGCTTCCTTCGTCTCTTATTTCATACTGTGGAGGGAGAAACCCCAAATCCACACAATAAGAGGGTAGGTAGTATGTAGCGAGCTATCGCAGGTTTTCCTAGACGTAGAAAAGAACAGATCAATTAAATCTAAAGACATCACATATTTAAAGAGTGCAAATTAACAAGAAAAGGGAGGGGGAAAAGTTGTATTAGATAGAATATATGTGGTATTGCTTGTTGTTATGTGTTCTCCAAGTGTCAATGCCTTTTATGTACGCGAAGGACCGGCCCAGTCATGTGACAAAAGAAACTTAGGGGTAGTCCCCACCACAATACTACCCCTCTTATTTTGTGGTTATTAGGTGTTCTCCCCTTCATGACTTTAGTCGGCAGCTCTAGTTACATTGGTTTGCTGTGGTACAGGCGTGCTGCTGTCGTTCTGCGACACGACTAGTCAGAAGGACGGTTCCTCACTTGGCTACTCTCCTCTCAGCATACACCGTCAAACCTCTCTTAGGTACTCCCTCCCTTCCATTCGACCTCGCCGCTGCAGTACTGCCCTGGCGACACGCATCCTCGATCTGCCGCACTGGATTTCGATCCTCTTGTTCCTTTGGATCACGCCATTAGCCGATATACTGTACGAATATGAGCCCGGCCGCGCCCCGGCTCGCACCTACTCCCCCCCCTCTCTATAAAACCACTTCTTCCCCACCGACGACGACGATCTTTCTTCCCCATCAAACAATCAACCTCAATATCAACCTTCCCCACCGACAACGACGATCTTTCCTCCCCATCAAACAATCAACCTCAATATCAACCTCCACCTCCGCAGAACGCACAATACTAACCTCAGAACCGCTCGGCCATGCAGTACTAATATTAATACGGTAAGCATCCACCACCGCCGCCGCCGCCTGTCGTAATGCCCCCTGCACAGAGCACCGGAGAACTCGTCAGTAATATCGCCAAAATCTACACCGAAGAACAAAATATGACGGCACCGGCTCTTTTGATTTCAAAATGACGATCTTCTTGGATATCTGCCAGCGCATGGACCTTCCAGCTACGGCACTGAACAAGGCGTTTCTCACGATATTGAGGGGTCTCGCGCAAAGCCAGTACTACATGGGAACTGATAGTTGTACTACGTACAATCGCCCTAATGGAAAACAATCCTTGTCTCATCATCGCCTTGTCGCGGTACAAATAGCTAATAATCTATCGACGTAAGTCTCCGAATCGTCCACCTCCCTCATCGCCTCGCCCGTCGTCCCCATCTGAATCTCATTTATATCCGTCCTACTGGATTCATCATCAAGGCGCCCTTTTTGTCGACTAAATCCCTCGAAATCTCTGACATCGACGCTAACCTCCTGACTAACCATAATTCCCCCAAACGTCTGCGTTTCCACCAGCCGTATCTCAGAAGAACTATCCCAAGCAATCTTCGGCGAGCCCCTAGCCACTCCACTCGACCGTTTTCTATTCCAGAATATCAGGCTTGATAAAGTCTTAGTATGTGCTTTTGGTACTCCTTCTCCCTTCATTGGCGCATCCAACGGTCCCCTAACATTCCTCGTAAGCCTCCTTGAAAATTTTCCTGTAGAACTTGCGCTCTCAAGGTTTTCATCGCCATCTCTGATGCTCAATCTCTTCTTGTTTACGAGCGGTCCGAACTCCTTGTGGATCGCGCGTGCGAAGCGCGCATGATCCGGACTGTTTTTGTACACGCACTGCTGCGTCCTGAAGAAATTAAGAGGAGTGAAGCCAAATTTCAGGCCCTGAGCGCGAAACTGGATGGGCACGATGGTTCGGAATGTGATGAGCGCTGCTTGAGCTGGTTTCGCGTTGTCTCCGCCAGGTCCATAACAGGGCGCTGAGATCGGGTTCCCGATCAGGACAGCATCGGCGAAGGTGTCGCCAATCTCTTCATCCAATCCCACGAGCGCATCATACAGCTGTGTCGCGAAACTCAGTTCCCTCTTCGTGTTCTCCGGGCTAGCTAGCCTCTCCTTCAGGAACTTCAGGCATGCCGTTACCGAAGAGCCGTCTAGCTGAGCCAGATAGCCGATCTGCCAGTTGTCCAGCTTGTCGATTGGTAGCTGCATGGTGGGAAGTTGGTTCCTGGCGTCTTTGCGGGTGAGGACGTCGAAGCCGCCGCGAAGACTCGCCCGGATGGCGAAGCACGCCAAGTGAACGCCAGGCGTCAGGACGTTCGTGTCGCTGGAGTATTCGTGCATATTAGTGAGGCGGCCTTGGAGGTCGTTGCAGTTGATCTGCATGTTGCGGGTGATGATGTGGGCGACGTTTTGGACTTCAGCGAAACGGTACCCGGCGGCTGCGAAGCGCTCTGCCTCTCTCTTGTTTGCACGGCGGACGAGGAAGAGGAGTTGGCCTCGACCGGTACCGTCGCTTTCCAGGTCGTTGAAACTTCCACGCGATTTCCCTAGAACTTTTGACTTTGACGATGTCTTCGTTTGGCCAGTGCCAAGTACTTGATCGAATAGAATGCCTACATTTTCCAAAGGTTCGTTCAGCTGCTCCGCAAGATCGGCTGCTGCTACGCAGAAAAGCTCGCGCAAGATGATGGAGGAGTCATCGGGAGATTCGCCGTCACCACTGCCAAGGTCGACTTCGGCCTTTAAGCTCGCTCGGGATGCTCTTTGCGTAGAGGCATTGTAGAGATGACTACGCATGCCGGGCAGAAGGCTATGGATGTTGCTCCAGCTGCGGGTAGTTCGGAAAATCCACTGGAAAACGGGATGGGAGACTGCAAATGTATCGTCAAGAGACTATATTCTGCTGATCAGTACCACATACCATATCAAATTGAAGGGAAGTCCGAGCGCCATTTGCCAAGCATACATACCCATTCAATGTGTGAAGTCGTAACCTTCTGGTTTGGCAGGTAGCCTTCCGGTGTCACTAAAAGCCTCCCGTGCACATCAAAGATGGCGGAAGCCAGGACTACATGCTGCGCTTGGTCGGCGGAACGTGACCTTCGCCGCCGCGCAAGTACTGCAAAGACGAACAGGATAAAGCAAGCGGTGATGGACTATTTTCATGCATATCAGTAACGATGTTTGTTTCGTGGGGAGCAGAGAAGAGAAGAGTTGAATATACCAGAACAATGACCACGATAACAATCAGATCCCGTGAAATGCTGTCGGATGGGGAACGAACGCCTTGCTTAAGACGATAGTTTGTGCCTATTGAAGCTGTCCAATGCATTCCAAACACGGCACCTGCGAGGATGACGGCGCAAACTGCCCTCTTCCACCACGAATTCGTCCAGGCAGCACGAAGGACAAAAAACACAGTCAGCGCGACGATGCTGGCAACGACGGCGATCACCACAGATCCTACGACATTCCCAACGTTGAAAACGCAAGTGTAGTTCGAGATACCGGCTTGGCCCATATAGTGCATCCCACAAATGGCGAGTCCGGCCAGTGTCCCTCCTACTGTAACGCGGACAATGCTAACTCGGTCGTCCGACCCGACGACTATAAAAGCGACCAGGAGCACGGTGATCGGAACGAAGAAGGATACGGCTGTATATGCGGGACTATAAGCGATCTGAATTGCAAACTGGGCGTCCCCGAGCACAATAGCACGGTTGCTGATGTAGTGCATACACCAGATGGCAATGCCTCCCATCGAGACCGACGAGCCGCAGAGAAGATACCTGTACAGTAGAGTCTCGTTCAGCTTTTTGCACCAAACGGCAAAGCACTCTTGCGTGCGATCGAAAACTTACCAATTGTACATGCCTTTCACCGAGGTTCTGCGATTGAAGAGCTCCAGTGTTGTCCAAGCTCCCACATAGCTGACCACGTAGGAAAGAATGATATATCCAATAGAGAATCCCCTCGGAACGATACGTCCTTCCCACTCTTGCCACAACGCAGTATCATTCGACATGGCGCCGTTCGAGGAGCTTTTTCTTCCGCGGAGGCAGAGAGAGACAAAGCCAAAAGGCTCCTTCAAAGGAGGCACGAAGAGAAACGGACGAACTGTTCGTTGCTGACTGGGCTAACGGGGAGAACCATCCTCATAAAGGGCTTGTAAACAGCATTTTTCCAATAGTCGTACCCTCCCCAACGAACCGCCATCATCAAACCGCCACCATCAACCAACCCGCGTGCCTGATCCCAAGCTGAGCAAGCCGCCCCCAGCCCCAGTCAAAACTAGCAACTAATAACGAGATCGCCGATCTCCAGGCGGGACTCATAAGCAACCTTCTGGAACACCAAAAGAAGCCAGGCTAAATGAATCTGCAACTAGTCACCTCCGCCAGTATATCAGTATATCAGTATATTTGACTCTTTCCAAAATATCAGATAGCAAACCGCTTCTACATCAATTAAGACTCTCTCTCAATCTCAGAATCATTTCTGTTCCGATGCAAGATATACCTCGATGTGCAACTAAGGTTACTGTGGATGCGATCTCCGAAATTGTGGTCCTTGCAGAGCCAACAAACCTTCTGTCTCCTCTCTCCCCCCTATTACTTGTGACAGTTTGCACTTTTGTGGAGACTTTGTGGGTACATACCAAGGCACTGTGCCCTTCTCTTAGTGCCCTGTGCTCAGATCTGACTAGTTTTTGGCATGTACTTGAAGGCTAGCCAGGGCACATAACCACTCAGAGTACTGTGTTCAGGGATCTGACCCACTGTGACAAGTAATGAGGGGGGGATCAAACTTTAAATTTTTGACCCGTCCCTGGGTAGGGGGGGGCATAGGATAGTACTCCGTCCTTGCATGCTCTTTACAGGTTTTACAGCACAACTAAAACGTATCTCTAAGAAAATTGTGCAAACTAAAAGATAAATAACTGTAAAGCGTCTTGAAAGGTTTGAGGCTTTCTTTTCTATGAATTTGTTGTTACAACAGATCTTTTGCGTATCTCGGATGAAGCTCGCTTCGCCGGTGACGGATTTCCTCCGTGGGTGAGGACTTTTGCCAAGTGCTGATCTTATCCGATCTCATGATCGTGCATGAATTGTGGCTGCTTCGTCGCGAGCTGAAGGGGCACTGGGTGACCTGATCGGGACTCTGCACCGGAGAATTAAGTGGCTAATTTTGACGAACAAACTCGCAATCAGACTGCTATTTTCTTAATAAAGCCGTCTCAGGAACTGAGAGATAAATCGATTACTTATTTTTGAAGAAGTAATAGGAGTTCTACTAGATTTGAATCGTTAATCGTTAATAAAGAATGTTTTTAGGATACTGGATTTGATGTTCCTCACGTGTCAAAATCAGCCACTTAATTCTCCGGTGGAGAGCGGGAATATCATTCTACTTTGTATGCTAAATGCCCCAGATTTACTATCTTCAGAAGAAAACAAAGAAAGCATATTGACTCATTGCTTAGTATCCCTTGTAAAGTAGAATATTCTAGTAGGCAGTACAGACGCCAAGTATTAATTTATTTGAACATCTATAAAGAAAGAAAATCTAAAAGAAAGAGAAATGTATAAAGAGTACCGAGACCTAGGCGAATACCCGGAAGTTAAGTGGCCTTGCTACTCGAGATGAAGTAAACAAATAAAGACTATGGGTACCGGTTATTACACTACCTCCCGCCTTTTCGAAGCTCTCGAGAAGAGTTCGCACATATGGAAAGCTTTCGTGTGGTGGGTACGTACTAGCGAGAGTTCTAGAGATTTATGATGAGCGTGAGCATTTGCGCAATGTTAGGTGAAAGGGATCTATATTTGGTAAGATAGACAAAGTACGGTTTACAAATTATTTGTGGTTAAAGTACCGCAGAGCACTTTGAAGCTGACGAGATTGAAGGAAGTGTCGAGAGTGCCGAGGTGAATGGATATCGGCGTTCTGTCACAGCATTGAATGATCACAATCACAAGTAACAGCTCCTAACTCCTACTGCGACAGGCGGCATATCACAGCGGACCAAGTCTTCTGGCCAGCCTCCTCCTTCCAAATCCAAAACCCTGGTAACGCAAACAACTAACGCTTAATTCACGCAAATATCCTCTCCAAAAATCCACCAAACCCTCTCCGCTAAAATCAGCGATACACAGAACGTTCTCTGTTGTAACAGGCTATGCAACGGCATCGTCGGAACTCGTCCAGCTAAAGCGTCGCCAGGCGCGGACGCATTCGACAATGCCAATAAAGATATTCGTGGGATTGGGTTGTGTACTGCTTGTGAGAAACAAGAGAGAGCGGAGAATAAGAGAGCCGAGAGGGAGGCAAAGAAGAAAGTCGTGCAGGCTACTAGTGGTGGAGGAAAGGAGGAGAGAAAAGGTGCTAGGAATGAGCCGAGTGACGGGGTTTGGCCGAGATTCCAAGGATGCTGAATAGTTCGGTTGGTGTGGGCTGCTTTTTGGAGTTTTCAGACGGCATATGCGACGATATTAATTGAATGAGCATCTATGTGATGTGTTCAAAACTGAACTACTGACAGAATCGACCGTGGATATTCTTGCCGAGTAATTCATTAATGTTTCCGGGTTTGTTGACTTCCTGCACTGTCGCTTAATCTCGCCCCGTCCCCCCTGACCCCAATAAAAGGAATCGCACCAGCAGCAGTGATTTGACACTGGATGGTTTACTTCAATTCCCAGCCGCGGTACAGATTCTGCAGATCTAAGATTTTGGTTTGAGAGAGCTCGAGTGGTTGTCCTAATGATTCATAGGGAAAGGCAGTAAAGTTTGTCAAGGTTTATTCAATTATACTCGAGAGGCCGCTAACAGATTCTCCCAGAAATTCTCCTCACAAGGTAGGGAGCAACGCCTGCAACCACTGAGCGCATATATGCATACTCATGGCAGAAGTAGATCTATCCACCTCTGCAAGTCAACCATCGCTCTAGAGGCATTGCCGTAGACTCCGGTCCAGCAGTTTCGTATGACGTCTCCGCCTGGGAGCTGCTCCAAAGGAGGAGGAAAGTCTTGCCTCGCAAATCGTCTCTCAATCTCTCTCTCAATCTCGTCTTCGTCGTCTATGCTGAGCTCGGGAAAGGGCAGTTCGTCGGTTAATATAATGTAAAGCACTGTACCAAAAGCAAATATGTTGGTCTTGCGGTCCTGGTAGTTTCGATTTGGGCGTGGCATGGAGGACATGACACTTTCAGCGGCTCCTCCATCAAGGACAACGTGTCCGCTAGGGTGAAGTAATATGCCTTGGAAGTCGCAAAGCTTGATAGATAGATCTGAATCGAGCAGGAGATTACCGATGCTTACATCGCAACGAAAGACATTCTTCATGTGAATATAAGCCAGACCCTCTGCAGCTTGTTGCCCCCATCTCAACCTCTGAACTATAGTTGTGTAGTGAGCATTGGTCCGCAGATAGCGCTCGACATATCCGTTGGGTAGATATTCAAGTAAGAGCCCGTCCTTGTGCCTCCCTTTGAGCTGAATGATCCGATGGTACTTTCCTAGTATTCGGAGGATTTGCTCCTCGACTTCTAGGCCCCTCACGGCAGCTGCCCTCACACTACTCCGAAATCTTTGTACTTCCGCCGAGTGTTCTGTTTGCTCCTCGTGCGGCATGATAGGAAACTTGAGTACGGTCGTCTCGTCGATGGTGGCAACGTAGTGATTCGCGCCGGCAGCGACAAAGGAGCGGATTCCCTGTGGATACCAGGGATGAAAATCATAAGGGTTCATTATTCCGGTGCGGAATAGTATGAGATCAGGAAGAGGCTGATTTCGCATGCAAACCAAGGGTCATTGATTTTGGCAGTGCCGTTCGAGAGGCATCTCAGTCGGGTGGGAGGTACGCGCAGTCACGAGCGTCGCAGCCACACACCACCGCTGACGATCCTTAATCGCTTCGCTCAATTGGAGTATCATCCTTTGTGACGTCGTTTGAAAGGCTATGCCATAGCCGCCACAAGAGTGGCAGTAGCATTTTAGCATTATAATAGAACTTGGATATCCATATTTAATCGATTTATGTGTTTAAAAGGTGATAAAAACTCAATGGGGTTGTCGTATATCAAGGGGTCTTAATTTAGTGCAAAATGAGGCTCTCTATAAATTCAAGGTGCGGCGACGACGCGGTAATAATTTTCGGAATTAATAGGCCAGCAGTGTTTGGGGGAGGTATACAATACAACTGAAATGAAAATGGATAGAAATTTTGGAGTGTTCATGTAGTTTATATTGCTTGAACTCGAAGTATATACGATTTGTCCCTTGAAAATAACTTCACCACACTAAGCATCATGAGAAACTTCGAAATCACAAGTCGCAGGTCTTCACAGCCAAGTCACAGTACAGAAAGCGAAATCCAAAACTCACGGTCTTGGGGATTCCGGTTGAAATGACAGTTTATAACTAAATACTGATCTAGATTGTTCAATGAAATGAGTTACTCGAGCATCTGAAACAAAGAAAGCTCTTTGTTTCAAGTCATCCCCTTGAAAAGAACAATGAAATGAACAATATTAACAAGGAACAATTTAACGAAACAGGTTTAAAAGCTTACACGCAAGCCCTGAAATCCACCTGAAAGAGAGCATCGAAATCACCACGACCATATTACCAAACATTTCCTGATCTATTAACTCCCCGGAATAATTCCAGCCTTCCCAAACATCCTAAATCTCATCCATACCGATCACCATCATGTGTTGGTACCACGATACCCACTGCTGCAACCCGGACTGCAAGAAACTTGTGGACCAGCAAGTGGATGATTGCCAGACGCCTGGCTGCGCTGCGAAGTTCACGGACCCAGTTTGTGGTTTGACAAGGTGTGAGATGTGCAAATGGTTTGATCAAGCGCCTCCTTACCACGAGCAGTCTACCAGCCCTGCTGCTAAGGAGCCTGCGAAGGAGCGGGTTAAGGAGGAGCACGTTAAGGAGGAGCACGTTAAGCAGGAGCCTGCTGAGAAGTAGGTAATTGAGTAAAGAATTGCGAGAATGGAAATAACTTCTATATATGATTGCCATTTCGTCGTTTCTGAGGATTGGCAAATTCATATATTAGTTTCGTTCATCTCTTCCCCCAGGTTGCTATAACAGGACAGCTAGCCTTGGGCAGACGACTACAGAATGCACTCTTACCACACGCATGTTGAGTCAATTGCTGCGCCTTTTTGGGCTGGTCTTTAAAAACAGTTGTCATTACATCATGCTTTTAATGTTTATGAGCCAGCCTAATATTTTTTGCGGTGGGGATTTTTGTAGTATTCCTTTATTCTTTCGATTGACATTCATGAAACTATTGTAATATATTTTGTCTGTTTCTTTCCACCATTTCCATTGTTTGTTCCACTCCTGCTTTGTGCTGCTTGACTTAAATGCATCTCAAATATTATCCAAGTAGCCGGACTGTTATTGGAAACCTGTAACACAATTAGAGCGGATTATTATCGAGATTTTCGAGCCGTCGATGGAAGGTTTTCCTAGAAGTTAATAACTGTTGACGTAACATTCACGGAAGCGAGGAATATGCGTCATCTGGTTCGACATATTCTACCACAGGTGTCATTTATAGTCATTAAAGGATCGTGAAGGACTATAAATTAAAACCCTTTTTCTTATTGAATTCCACCAAAGAAAAAGGTGTTCACTGTTCAGGCCTGAGAATCTCCGCCTGGATTGTAAATCAAGGCTACACAAGTTCTTCGTCAAAACTATCACCACCAAGCGAAGCAAAACAAATTACTTGAACTCCCCAAAAAATAATTCACTCTGAGCACGATTTGATTCAGATTCAAAGAAACATGCAAATAAAGCTCGACCCCAGGCTATCTATCACGGGCTGAAAAGCAGTCATGTGTCTGAAAGGCCCCATCGAATGCAGGTCCTGTGACTGCAACAATCGAATCAAGCCCAACTATCAGGAAATCTGTTCATGGAATTGCAACGAAGAGAAAATACGGTGGACAAAAGCGGTAGTCAAATCTGAGTACATTCTGTGCCGGTCTTGTTTTCAAGCTCCGAAGTTACTTGGTGGAAAACGAAAGGGCGAGTCTAGTGGCGGTGAAGAAATCCGTATGACCAGGCCACGACTTTAGCTGCTGGACTTGGATGGATGACGAAGAAGGCGATTTCTCTGGGGATTCATCATTGCTTTATCTGGTTAGTGCAAAACTCAATTGCGTTGAGCTTTTCCTTGTCGTCAGGCATGACGTTTGTAGACACTTTCTTTAGATTCAAGCCCACCAATGCTATTTTATGCCATCAAATTATCACCATTTCACACTAGGTGAGTTTATAACGAAGCAGGGATGCTTTTGGGCGTGGCGATTGTGAGTCCCTGTTCTGAAGATGATATATTATTGAAGAGCGTAATATCTACTGCAAATTCCAGTCCCCTTTCTCCCGCATAGTCTTATACCACTCCTTCACATACGGTAATGCAACATGCGGACCATAAGGATCCTTCTCCCACTGTGGTTTTGGGGCCTGCAGCCCCGTCTCCTCAAGACAAGTAGCAGTGAGTTCCGCCAGGCTCCCACCGCGATCATAAACCCTACCCTCATACTCCTTCCCTCTCGCCGCAACAATTTCCTCCCTCCTGGCCTTCGTAGCCTCCTCATCAACAACGAACGTGCTTCCATCGACAATAACCCCATAATTCTCCTTAGCACCCTTGACAGTGACGAGTTTGCGAGCAACTTCCATAGCAATGATCTCCACTGGTCGGGTCGTGGGATCACCGAGACCACCACCGCCCCAGGTAACCCACTCGAGGAGATCATTGGGTTGTACGCGGATGTGATCGCATTTGCTAGGCAGGACTTCCATTGTTGGATTTGAGGGGTCTACGGAAGAGTAGCGATATATTTTCTTGAATGAGCGGGCACCAGGACTACCTCCGTTTATGCCCCAGGGTTTGGTGAACCATCGATCATCGTGGATGCTGAATTCGCCGGCGGAGAGGAAGCGGTAGAGAGTGCCTGTTCAAGACCAATTAGTTGAGGGCATGGGGACGAATTATTTTGATATTTTGGAGAGGAACTTACGCTGAGCATTGCCGCCACGGTAGAACCCAGCACCGCCAGTGTCGGCGAGTGATTCGTTGGCTTCGATTCGCAAAGGGAAGTTGAGTTCGATGAACTCGGTTGGGACAGATTTGATAGCAGGGAAAAGACAATGACAGTCCGGCTAGAGATCAAATTAGCTTCTCTCATAGTCCATTCCCAAACCATATGCAGTGAATGGATTATTTCAACCAAAGATCTCAGAAATATGACTTACCCCATCCCCAATAGGTCGAGCTGGAACTCCACCGAAGCCAATCTGGTAGAGTTGATACCACTCGCCATTGGGCTTGAAGCCCGAATAGAAGAAATGTGGTGAGTCGGAGAACCCCGCAGCAGCTCTGTATTCTGGACTTCGCTGGCCCATCAAAGCCTGGATGATATCCATCGTTCTACCCAGGAAATGCGTTCGACAGCTCAAGGCTGCTGGCCTGACTGGTCGCAGTAAAGAGCCCTCAGGTGTAATGATATCCAACAGATCGTGGAATCCATCATTGACTACACAGAACGGATCGAAGACCGCCAAGAGATAGTACCCAACGAACATCTTGAACATGGTGGTCGACAGGTAGAAGTTAATGGATGTCTCACTTTGGGGGCTAGTTCCGGAGAAATCAAAGACGAGTTTTCCTTCTTTCTTTTGCATCGTGCAGGTGATGGCATAAGGCCCAACGCCTTGGCCGTCGTCATCGACAAAGTCTGTGAATGTGGATGGTTCAGTCCCAATTTGGGTGTCAATCAACTTCATGATTCCAGAACGATTTCTGGCAAGAAGTTCGTTACAAGAGGCGGTATACACACTGGCGCAAATTAGTCGGAAGCTCGGGGGGACAGCGGAAGTAAAGATAATAGATTATACGGCATTGGGAGGAGAGACTTACTTTGGACCAAATCTCTCATTCAACTCGCAGACTCTTGTTGCAGCCGTCCGGCAGGCAGCTACCAGAGCAGTCAGATCACTTCGGAACCAATCCGGCTGACGAGAATTTCGACAGAAGACGTCCACCATCGCAGAATTGAATGTTCCTTTAGAGTATAGCTTGACCGTTGGGATCTGCAATCCATCTTCGAAGATCGAGGTGGCATTGATGGACATGCTGCCTGGCACTTTTCCACCCACATCCCTATTTCGACGTCAGTTCAAAACGTTCCCGAGACCAGAGAAGAGGAACTCACGTCATGTGCCCAAAATTGGCAGCCCATCCTACAATATCGCCCTTATAATGAATGGGCAGTAGGACGATCACATCGTTCAGATGTGTTACCGCGCCGCTGATTTCATAAACATCATTCGTGACAAAAACATCACCCTCCTCTATTGTACCTTTCCACGAGTCCAGAAACTGTCCGATAAAACTGCCAAACTGGCCGACCAACATCTTGCCTTCCTTGTTCGTGATGACATTGAATTCATCCTGCTGATCTCGAATAGCGGGGGACATGCTACACCTCAACATGAGGGTATCCATTTCATTCCTGATCGATTGCAAGGATGACGAGATAAGTGTTGGAATAAGTGGCGAGTCATCGACAAGTTTCTGAGCAGTCTCCCAGTCGAGCTCAGCGATGTCGCTCGTGAGATTCGTGCTTAGATTGGGATGGATGAGAATATTACCATAGGAATCGATTTCACCGTAGAAGCCAGGGAGGATGAGAGTATTCGAGTCCATCTCAGAAATGACACAAGGTCCATTGACCCTGTACCCAAATTTCGAGATCTTTTCTCTGTCCCAGAAGATCGCTTCGACTCGTTCGCCTTCCGTGCTTATCATTTTGCGGCTGACAATGGCACTATCCGGGGGAGTCTCGCCAACATTTCCTGATGTCTCGATAGATGTGATTTCCATGTCGGGAGATCCGTCCGTGACAATTGTGCCAAGTCTCATGATTTCCAATGCAAATGATGGAAGACTGAAGCTGAATTGTTGCTCATGTGCGGCATCGAATCGCTTTTTCACTGCTTCGACGAACAACGTAGGCTCCAATTTCAATTCCTCTTCCAGGAATGGAATGCTCAAAGTTAATGCTTGCCCCTTGTATCTGAGATCCGCTTCAAATGCCGTGGTGAGAACTGTCGAAGAACCAGTACCCAATGCTTTGAATATGACCTCGTTGCAACCTTCCTTCAATCGTTGAAGTGACTCCCAGAGCTCAGTCGGGCTTGCATCTGTCAGAAGTTTGATGTAGGAAGCCGATTGTTCATGGCTCAATTTCGTCGTCGCATCTCCTTGCGCACAAAGTACCCCCGGTGCTGGAGGGATAATAACTGGCCATGCTCCAAGCAACTTTCCAACGGCGTTGGCGTGAAGAGGTCCAGCACCTCCAAAGGCAACTAGCGAGAAGTCCTCAGGATTGTAACCTTGCTCCACCGATACGTTTCTGAGGGCATTGTACATCCTCTCATTGACCAAGTTGTAAATTCCTTGGGCGGTTTGATCGGTACTGAGGCCCATCTGACCGGCTACACTTTCAACAGCGGCTGTGGCAGCCGAAATGTCGAGAGGAAATGCACCTCCAAGGAGTTTGTCTGGCAGATAGCCAAGGACAACATTTGCGTCTGTGACAGTGGCATTCGTACCTCCTTTACCGTAACAAGCCGGACCAGGATTTGCTCCAGAAGACTCAGGTCCGACTCTGAGAGTTGAGGTAAGTTCCACGTATTGTGCAATAGATCCACCCCCGGCTCCGACCGTCCTAGGATATTGTGAGCAGCAGATTCGGAGAATGCAATACTTGATACTCACTGCACATCTACAGATGGTGCTCGAACAGTCAACGAGTCTACAGCTGTTTCTCGACGCAAGGCTGGACTTCCGTTTGAAATGAGGGCACAGTCCGTGGAAGTACCTCCCATATCCAAGGTTATCAAATTCCGGTACTTCGTCTTTTTAGCAACGACATCAGCTACCCCACGAACCCCACCAGCAGGTCCTGACCTAACGCCATTCAGTATACTTACTACAGTTAGTTTTCAAAGAAACTTACATTAGAATATTCACAGGCAATTCTCCCGCAAGATCCAGAGTAGTCAACCCACCATCACTCTTCAGAATCCTGATTGTCTCGCTATCTTCTTTCAACAGCATCGACAGATTTGCCAAGTACTTCTTCACAACTGGCTTCACGATTGCATTCGCACTCGCAGTGACCGTTCTCTCATACTCGCCCACCTCAGGCAACACATCAGCCGAACATACGATTTCCACGTCTAGGCCGAGCTCCTCCCGAAGAATTTTGGCCACAGTCCGCTCGTGTGCTGCGTTTTGGTAGGAATTGAGGAGACTTATGGTCACCGCTTCGGGCTTCTGCTTTTTGAGATGCACGAGATCTTCTCGGAGCTTGGCTTCGTTGATGGGAGTTACGATATTTCCATCCGCGGACATCATGCCTTCACACTGCACAGTGCTTTCAAGAGGCACAATGGGCGGAGGTGGGACGAAGTTGATCCATGCTCCCAGTCCGCCAGGGATCTGTGATCTTCGCACCGAGAGAACATCTTTGTGGCCAGATGTTACAACTAATGCTGTTCGAGCCCCTTTACCTTCTAGGACTGCGTTGGTTCCTGTCATGGGCCTGAGCAATGTCTCTTAGAGATCGAACAAATGAAAGTCATAACTCACCGACGGTCGTACCGTGATGGATACTCTCAAACTGGCCATCCCACCCATAGAGACTCTTCAATTCCTCTCGCGCTTTCAGAATGCCATTCTTGACGCCGATACTCTGGTCGTGACTTGTTGATGGAACCTTCGTTCGGACTGTCTTGCCTTCAGGTGTGAAGACACAGACATCCGTGAATGTTCCCTATGTACTGTATGTCAGTAAACATTCAAAATTCAGGGGATTTGGACGCAGTTCGAGTGCCAGCCACAAACATACCCCTACGTCAACACCAAGTCGATATCCAGTCCCTTTCGTTGGCCCCACGTCTCCCATATTTAACGATACTGCAAAAGGGTCACACACACAATTTAAGAATAGATGGTACGATCTCAGGAGAGTCGAACCAGACGACAGATTAGAGATGATAGAGATATATACCTACCCATCCACTCTCGACGCTCAATGATGTAAGCCAGGGGATCCCAACCTTTCTCACCTACCGAGCGATCTATCGGTATCTGCATGATACCCCTCCATCGACAGTGGAATAGGTAGCCTAGAGCTGGGTTGGAGCTGGGGCATATCGGACTTCCGATCATGGACCTCTTATCTTGATGGCTGTGTATGACATTCTATCAATCTAATCTCATTGGATGCTGCATTTGGGTTCAAGAGTGGAGGGTTTCGTAGGCCGAGGTGATGCGAGAGATTGCAGCAGGGATGACTCAGCGACTATCAACAATCCA
This sequence comes from Cadophora sp. M221, assembly GCA_017366145.1. Classification (NCBI taxonomy): domain Eukaryota; kingdom Fungi; phylum Ascomycota; class Leotiomycetes; order Helotiales; family Ploettnerulaceae; genus Cadophora; species Cadophora sp. M221. The sequence goes on along the minus strand of JAFJYG010000312.1, from coordinate 31,884 downwards.
AAAGAGACGTCGTATTAGTAGTGTAAGCCTTACCTTACTTTACCCTTGTAATTATCTAGATAGTTTTGAGAAGAATCTAATAACCCCTGGTTTTCCCAAGTTGACGATTTTACTAAACAACATTATCATCGACTACCTTGCTCGTCACGTGAAAATCGAGCCCATAATGCTCACCCTTAAGGTCCCCTCCGAGAAGTGTATGTAATGATACTAATTCTTGTTTATGGTTAGTAAAGTACTGATTATATACTACCATTATCTTTATTCTTCGATAATGTGACGTCGAGTCGATTCCTTTCTCGCTCGTTTATTTTCTCGCCTCTCGGAATTATTAAATCAACCAAACACTGTACTCGAGACGAATCGAACTTCCCATTACATCAAAAACATCTGATTCTACCATTTCTGAAAGTTAGATTCGACAAGTCATCGTTTGATTGTTGCCGAAATCTGCCACATATAAAAGACAAAACATAATAGGTCAGTATTTCACAGATTCCAGGTCCATGTCTTCACATCACGTTTCTCTGGAGATAAATAAAAGGACGGAAATAATTTGTTTTGATTTTGTATTCAATGGTTGCTAGTTTCATCCATCAACAGCAAAATCTCAGATTGAGCAGCCATAACCCCCACCTTCAGAAGCCACCGTTAGAGCAGCCTTCTTGATGATATCGGCAGCCTGTCTATATGTTAGCAGATGTCTCACGAGAGAAGTCCCAATCTCAAGCGTTCTTAACCTGTCATTGAGGATGATAAGGAAGCTTACTTTCTCTGCTACAGCATAAACCGTCGTCATCGTATGCGCAGCTGGCAAAATAGGCATCATACTCCCATCGACGACACGCAAGTTCGACGTCCCATACACCTTTAGATTTCCATCCACAACACCACCCTCCTCTCTAGCGCCCATCTTACACGTCCCAGCCGGGTGGAAGAGTGTCCCCGCCGACCCCCGGATGAAAGTCTCGATATCCGCATCACTCGCCACAGATGCTCCTGGAACGATCTCCGCAGGTGAAAGACTCCCCATTGCTTTCGTGAGCATGAATCGACGCGCGAATCGCACCGCTTCTGTCATTCTTGCTACGTCGAGAGGATTGCGGAGAATAGCTGGGTCTACGACAGGCGCTGTGAACATATCCGAGGACGATGCGAGAACTTCACCGCGTGAGAAGGGGGTTTGTAGGCCAAGAACACAGGCACCGCCGTCATAAATCAGTTCGAGAGAGGCACAGGTTGATGACTTGATACTTTGCGTCAATAGGGCGTGCTCGGCAGCGTAGCCGACTAACAATGAACTAGTAAGTATATTTTCTCGATGAATGGAGTACAGAACAAGAGATCCAATCCCGATTTCTAGGTTTTGGAGTAGTTCGGGGTGAGAAGGACATACCTGCGACGGTGGCTGGAGTGTTTGGGTAAAGGAATGCAGAAGGATCTTGAGTAGATGCTTGAGCCTGAATAGCAGCAGATTGGTTCGAAACCATGCTCATTGGTAGAAAGAACAGATAGTCGCCCGTGGGACTTGAATAGATCCCGGTACGGTTGGCATCGTACTCGGCGCGGGCCTGAGCAGCAAAATCTGAGTCTCTGGTTAGTCTTCCGGAGGTGACCGTTTCGTTGGTACTGTCCACGACGACCAAGACAACGTGGTCGTGTAGGTTTTGTCCAACGCCGGGGAGATCAATGACAGTGGTGATGTTGATTGATGATAAGTGGCTGGTCGATCCAATGCCAGATACTTGTAGAAGCTGGGGTGTGTGGATGGTTCCTGCTGCCGCGATTACCTCTCTATAAACCGCTATGATTGAGCGGGGACCCGAAGCGGTGCTTCCAAACTGGTTGTTGTTAGAATGAACTGTGACCTTGAGCAACCAACTCCCTTTCGCGGGTTGCAAATTATATTTACCTCAACGCTAGATACTTTCACATCTCCCGCCCCATTCCCACTCTTCTGCGTCAGAAGTCGAGTGACTGTGTTGCCAGTGATGATGTGCAGATTTGGTCGTGTACTTGCCGAGTCCCAGTAAGCCTCCTGAGCGGATGAACGTGTAACGGTAACTGGATCTTGATTATGTGGACACCAATAGCCTCCAATTGGACCACCATTCGCTTGGTCCAATGCAGTTGGGATACCCAACTCTTGTCCAGCCTCGAGTAGGTTCCCTATTATTTTTGAGAAGATGTTCCATGTATTGCATACAGCAGATGGGATCTCGAGAGTATCTTACTGGTTGCAGGATAAATGAATGGAGAATAGCTGACTTTCATGTATCCACTTTCTCCATGTGCAGAAGGATCAGAAGTGGTATTCCATTCTGCGACCATGGCTGCCGAGGGTGGTGTGTATTGCTCATTCTGCACACAGCATCAGCGAATGCTGGGAAAGATGATAGTTTTGTTTTTCCCAGCAGTACCTTTTTGAAATATGGCAGCAAATCGTCGAATCCCCAACCTTCATTTCCCAGTGCTGACCAGCGGTCATAATCACACTTAGAGCCACGATCGAAAACCATGCGGTTGAGTTTGGTTGACCCACCAACAACCTTGCCCAAAGGAATAGACACCGAACGATTATTAACTGCTGCGGTCGGAGCATATGTTATATTCCAGTCGTATTGGGTGCCTACAGCACCACCCGCGAGGCCAGGAATAGTCACTATGTCTTCTTGTTGGTCGCTGCCACGGGGAACATTAGCACAAGACCTCGACTTTTGTTTTTCGGAGAATCTTACAAATTGCCTGCTTCAATCACCAGAACAGTGACACCTGTAGATAGAAGCTCGTTAGCTAGGATATCGGTTAAGTGGCTGGATTCTGTTTACGCACTGCTGTCTTCCGAGAGACGATTTGCTACTGTGAGCCCAGCAGCACCGGCTCCAATAACCACATAGTCATAGCTCGGACGTAGATCTGCTGCATTTACGTACGCCGCACGACGGAATGATGGGGCTGCGTGTGTAAATGGCAAAGCGAATGATATCGCACTTGCCAGGTGAGTGAGCGACTTCATGTCGACAGTTCACTGTGCTTCCGATAGAAAAGAATGTGGGATTCGAAATAGAAACTTAGAAAGTGAAGAACAAGAGTGATCTTCATTCTGTTTTACGAACCTTCGCCCGCAGATATATAAACTATAAAAAGAGATGAAATGCAAATCCTCCCACCCGGCATAAAGGAACACCGAACCCTGACAGGTGCCAACTTTCAATACATCAACCTTTCGAGAATGACTAAAAAACGTGGTCGGCAGTTCACTTGGGACGAAATTCCAACAAAACCTTAATTTGTTTAGAGAGGGGGATCGGCAGTTCATTTCTGACGAATGCCAATGAACCTTAAACTTAAACTGGCCAGACATTTCGACAGGTGAAGTAGCATCAAGGAACCGATGTACCAAAACAAGAAGGTAGGTCGTGAGGCTGGGAAGGTGGCGCGGTTTTTACCCCTGGAGTTAACCCTATTTGAGACGCAGTTGAGGATTCCCACGAGGTCAACTAGGACCTTGTGATGTAAAGCAAACTTGCGAAGACATTACAGTATTCCAAGCTACTCTAATCTATTCTTGCTTATCGTGTGTTGCTACTACAGCTCTTCTTTTTTAGGGACACATCATTGACAAAGTTGATCCAGGTTTCGCACTGGATCAAGTGTACAGCAGACGTTACTAGATCAGCCAACATCATCAACCATGCGTTCGGGGATAAACAGAGCAATACCCCTCTCATAAAACCTAATCCGCCCTTCCTCCACCTCCACAAGTACTAGGTAGAGTGCAAGAGGATCGCTAGATCGAGGGGTATCGAGTAACTGCGTATGTGGGGCCTACACGTGGGGCGTAGATAATCTTGCTCTTTTCATGCATGCAGATTCGGAAACAAAAGACGGCACTCACCACACCTTGGATGCTGGCTGACTGGCTGACTTACTTTTCCTTGGTGTACATCGTGTAAATTATAAACTGCTTGATCCTTCCGAAAAAGTTTATGTACATAGCATGATGATGAGGGGCTGAACAACTCTCCCTTTCCTCTGGAGTTTAAGTAAGCGAGGAGCGAGGAGCGAAGAACGAAATGTTGGACATGAGAGCCGAGGACGACGACAGTACAGCAAGTTTTGTTCGATAAATACACTGCCTGTCAAAACTGAACTTCCTAACCTGGTCTTCCAACCAAGCATTCTATCAAGTGCCGGAATGTTGTTGGGTACCAGCGGAGTGGTAGTGTATTCCTTCACTTCAGTTGAAACATTTAGCTTCCACGATTGAAGCTTCTTCCCTGCGGAAAATTGTACCTCGGCACTCGCCCTGTTTCGATAACAAACAGCGACTGGTTTTCCAGAAAGTAAGATTTAATGCTCAAAATCTAGACTGTTCTTAGTGTTCTTTGATACTCCCGAGTCCAGCTTAGAGCGCAGATGGATAATTGACCTGCCGGCGTGGTGGCAAGAAATCGAACATGAAGGAAACGAATGCGACGACGTTGGCAGAGTGGTGTTGATGTCACGTCCTCAGTAATCACAAGTCATGGGATCGACCATCAAATACGCTTCTAGTAAGACATTTAAGTGCCATGAATATCACTCTCTATTTGGTTTTGATGTCGAGCATGTTCAAAAAGCTGACCTGATGTTGGTCTATCATTTTCCCCTCGGTTATTATCTCGCTTCTTTACTCCGTCTAATATTAGATATGAAGCAAGCCCACGAATCTACTAGCACATGAGAGTATTATATATATGTCATATCTTCTACCAGGGTGAGAGAGACCATATATATTCCTCGCCGAATTTACATCCCCTCACAAGAAAAATCACACCACCAACTTCGTCCCATCAAAATCATCTCCGCACTCAGCAAATTCAGCACCAACCCTCTCCATCAATCCGAAAATAACATTCCGGTGCATTATTCGGTGACGAGGATGGATGAAGACATGTGCGTTTAAGTACTTCTTCTACTGTAAGCAAGAGTAACTACATACCACTGACTACCTGGAAGTACCAAGCCAAATAGCCGACAGAAATTTACAAAAGGGATGGGGGAAGGAAATTAAAGTAAAGCGCAGTGAGTAGTGGCGGGATCGAGCTTTTTGGAGCTTCTGTTCTTGTTCCAGGCCGTTGGTCGATCCATCTGTCCACATCTAAAAACGCTTTTCAATGCAGTAAACCTCAACTTCCCTACTCTGTGAACCTGCTTGAACACAAATACAGTGGCATTAAATACTGTAGGTCTAGCTCTATATACACCCATACCCACACCCAATTACCACCAGCTCCGGGGTATAAATCTAGCAATCCAGTTCGATCCATCAATCATTAGGTAACTAGCAAATAAGTAAATATCGTCGGGTCTCCAAGCCCACCCACTCAGCTAGCCAGCCGAGAAACCCCCACCGACTCCCCAAGCCAAGCCAAACACCATTGAAATGCAACATCTCATTCCCCTCCATCTCCTCCATTTCTTCACAAGTACTCATCCTCTTCATACACCTTAACATTATCCGCATACTCCTTGATATTACTAACCACAAACTCTCCAATCTCCTCGCCCTTGCCGGCCGCAACCCGGAGAATCAGATCATTCAAACTCTGTCTACCGAGGATATCGACATGATCCCCGGTATTCGGACCACCACGCGGACTGAACCTGTCAGGCTCATGAGGCATCTCGTATACCTTGATTTGCACGCCGGCGGGGTTGTAGCGGTGGATGTTCCAGCCTTTATTGCACATGTATCCTGTGGAGAGGAGTGGGACAGTGCCGTCGCCTTCACCAAGAATGACACCGTGGTCGATGTTTCCTTGAGAGAGGGTCGTGTCGATTGTGATGTTGAGTGATGATAGTGGGTTCGTGTCTGTGCGGTAGAAGTAGGATCGCTCGGTTGGTTTGCCGATTCCTATATTTGTGAGTTTTCCATCTGTTGAGATACTTGATTTACTCACCGTAGAAACAGTAGATCTTCAGGTTAGGAGCAAGGGGTAGTCGAGTTTCCAGAGGATTGATCCACTTCTTCTGATCTTTCTCGTTCGCCTCGACTTCCGCGGTTGTTTGCGCTACTCCATGCGAATAGCTTCCTCGCACAGAGTCTTGATACCATTGCTCCGTAGTATTCATCAGATAGGCCATACTATCCTCGAGCGTCAAGTTTCGGTATTCCGAGGTGCCGTTGTAATGCTTGAAATTCAAGAATTTCCCATAGCTGACATTCTGGCCGGGAGTATCATCCGGTGCCCAAGTCGAATTACCCCAAACAGCGTTTCCTCCAATTGGTAGCATGGAGCTGATACCTGGCATGGCTCTGAATATCTCTGCACGTTCTTCCCGGCTCAAGAATTTCTCCAGTCCATATACAGCAAAGGCATTCAGCTGAGCTGTATCTTTCATCTCGCCCGAAAGTACCGCTGGGAGTCCCTTTAAAGCTCCTAGCATGCATCCGCTGACATTGATCCAGGAACCAATATACTTATCCACCCAACCGTCTCCACCATTTCCTCCCTCCTTAGACGCGACCCAATGAAAGAAGTAGAACAGCACCTGACTTCCCATAGAATGAGATACCAGCACAACCTTCTTTCCCGTGGTCTTGTATGCCATCTCACAGTACATCTGTAGCCTCGTGAAGTACGAATCCCTAACCTCCAGATTCTTGTATGAGAGTCTCCAGTCGTAAGCAGCCGTATACGAATTATCCGGATCGTACCCAATAGTCGCCAGGTTCTCGAGAATTTTACTCCAGATCCAGTATCCGGTTATGAAGAAGTCCGCCGCATCGAAACCTTGTGCTGCCCGCAACTTAATCCCACCGGCGGGGTCGAGTCCCGTATGCTTGTCCAACATGATATGTTTCTTCCAGCCTTCCTTATCCAGCACCAGCGCCCGCATCATGCTCCAACTCCCCCATAATCGTTTCCTAAAGTATTGTCGTGAGCTATTCGTTGTTCCCCATGATTCAAGACCCGTAGATATCACACCAGGCACCATAACAACAGGATGTTTAGCCCGCACTCCTTGCGCCACAAGGTTGAGTCCAACCGAAAACGAATCGTAGTTAACCGCCTCTCTCTCCCCCTTCTGCAAAGTCATCAGCCCAGGCCCATTCTCCCACTCGTCGAACCAGACTTCAAAATACATACCGCCAAATCCCTAGCATCCTTCACAAATCCCGCAGGCAGCACATCCATCAAACTATCCATACTCAGATCCCCAAACTCCGGGAAATCGATCAAGTCACTCCGGCCTGCGAAGAAGCCCGCAGCCAGAATGCCAAACAGGCCGCCAAGGACGAAAATGAAGCCATTCCGGCGCTTGGTCTTAGTCTTCTGCTGCTTGTATTTTTGCGGGTGCTCGCTGTCGTTGTAGACTATCTTCGAGACGGGCGCGAGGCGTACCTCTTCGGCTTTGGCGGGAGAATCGTCGCGCGCAGGAGGGTCTTTCTTCCCCTTCCCTCTGTTGCGGAAGGAAGACATGGTTATGTTGGAGGATGGTATGTATGTACAGAGGGAGGAAATTAAAGTAAAGAGAAGGGAATGGAGGGGAGGAAAGAGGTTATTGACGACGAGTCGGCATCCTCGGTGAAGAGTGTTGATTGAATGTTACGAAGTTGCGAGGCGCCGCGTGCCAAAAGTTTAAAGTCGGAGCTACGTAATGTCTGTAAGGTGGGTTTTGACCGCCGCTTGAATTGAACTGCCGGGGTCGTCCCGACCCGTCCCCTGTTAGGCATGTGAAAGCTGGTGATCATCAACAGGTAGGTAGGTACCTTTTTACTGTAATGCTGGAGTAAAAGTACCTAGGAGCTATTTACTGTGTATTTCAATTGCCTTGCAAAAAATACATGGTGTCTAATTGGTGGTCTCTGGCTCGATAAGCTGTGATAGAAACATTTGGCAATTTGTAGACATAAATGGAAGTCTGCTCTACATCAATATCTGAGAAGTTAAGTCTGTATTCCGCCCACATAAACTGAAGCAATCGGTATCTCCAAAGCAAATCTACTCCATATCAACACGACGCCAGTCCCCATTGTTGTCTTTCTTCTTTTTGCATAGGTAGCTCTCCAATTTCCCATCCTTAGCATCGAACAGGTCCTTTGAACTGTACATAGACGCCTTGATGTTGTATTCATTGGTTGACTTGAGGCCAAGATAAGTATAGGCATCTGCTTCGAGTCAAAATGGAGGTATGTCTGGGGAGGGGCGTTGGAAACTTACCACATTTGTAATAGATCCCTTTGCTTTTCTGCACGAGACCGAGATCTTTCAACTTGAGAAGAACTCTTCGCACATCGTTCATATCTTCGAAATCGTTCGTGTAGATGCAAATCAACCGAGCACTTCTATCATCTCCATCGTCTGGTGCGACTTTCGATGAGATGCCTAGTTGATTGTTGGCAGTGGCATGGGCAACAACGGACCAGACTTCGTTGACTTCACATGGGCTGGGGAAGATCATCCACTGGGCTGGTCAGCCACGTACTTCTCAAGCAGAATCACACCAAAATTAGACTAGAATCCGCAGAATAGGAATTCCCACCTTGCCAGTAGTAACATGCAATTCCACAGCCGTCTCCAACAACTGCTTGATAATTTCATCTTTCTGGACATTGAGGGCTTTTGTGATTGTTGCCTTGGCCTTTCCACGGTTCTTCTTCTCGAACTCATGTCTTATTTCTGTAAGCTGCTCCAGTAGTTGGTTACCACGGACAACAAACTCAGCAAGATTTGCGCAGTCATCTGGCGGTGCTTCGTCGGCTAACTTGGCTTCGCTGTACTTGTTCTTTGAGACTTTGCGATACGGGTTGGCAAGGAAGATCCATGGCTGGCCATCTGTCGCTGGAGTTGTCGCAGGAGGCAGCCGTTCCAAGAACTCATCAACAGTCTCATCAAGCTGTTTGGCGCGTGGCTCACCTTCGTACGGATTGTACAGTGTGGCGGCAATTTTCTCGGCCTTGGGAGCTGCCATATTCTCACGAGCTTGCTCAATTAGAGATGGAACTCTGTTTTCGTTCCATTCCTCAACGTCAAAAGCATTTGCTCTTGCTTCCAGATCGCGTTTGGTAGTCTCGTCGCCTAAATCAGTCAGCCCTGTTATGAAGATTAAAAATTGGAGAAAATGGTACCGTAGAAATCCGAATCATCAGACAAGTATCCTGTATTTTCAGCCATTGTGGCCTTTCCTCTGCGTCCTATCGCCATGTTGGGGTTGCATGAAGAATCGTCCGTTGAAAGTCCCGATGGTACCGCGTTTAAGATGTGAATTTGCGATCAAAGGACTTTGGATTGAGAGACAACTTGAGGCACCCAAACATGGAGTGGGCTCGAAAAAAGACTGTAGTTACATTTGCATATCAATATTGAATGACTTCCACCGCATTTCAAGAGTTGATTCTGGACTGGTGGTGATGATGGAGGAAACTTCGATGGGGAAGAAGCCGCCTTGTTGATGAGGAAGTCACAAACGCTACCTTCAGACGCTCGGACCATCTAAACTCGGCTAATCCTCTTCAAGAACACAAGAACTTTCCTTCATCTCAACTTCGCTTCTCTTCACTTCGTATCCAAACAACAAAATACGTATTGCAGCACTTCCTAGCGAGCGAGCACGATTTCATCGTAGACTCTAGTCGATCACTGGCCTGACTGATATCGGCCTGGCATTTCACACATTTCCAATGTCGAATCCTCCCACTGGCACTGCAGGGTCCAACTTGACAGGCAGCGATTCCATCAAACAGATATCAGAGTTTGACCTTCAAAGACCACCGAGTTGTATCCAGTTTGTGCCAGATACCCGATATGCGGACTATCTTGTGGTGGGAACGTACCAACTGGAACCTGATGAAGTCAGCGTTGAGCTGACTGACACAGGTTCCAACGAGTCGTCCTCTCCATTTGGAGGGCTTAGGCCGAGGGAGCAATTCAGAAACGGTTCATTAAGTCTCCTGAAATACGGAAATGGCCAGTTGTATGTATTTTACCCGCAAGAATTCCCCGTCATCCTCGCCACTCCCAGACTAACAAACCTCATAGAAGCATCGCTGATACAATCGAATGTCCGTCTGCCGTCTATGATCTGCACTTTCTTCCAGGGGGAACGACAACATTTGCAGCCTCATCGAGTACTGGCTCTATTTCATTTTATCATGTGATAAACTCGTTGCGGGTTTCCGCGGGGATAGACAGCACCTACGAAGAAACCAGGATTCAGCCTCTCTGGTCAGCTCAAGTTCTCTCTCCCACAACGATCATCACCTTTTTCCAGTTCATTCCTGCTCAATCAAACAAATTTAGCCCACTTATTGCAGCCACTGCAGACGATGGCGGAATGTACCTCATGAGTTACTGCCTCGAAAACTGCACCATAGATCTTCTCAATGATGGTAAGCCTGTTACCGAGCACAGGCTTAAACCCCATGGCTCACCCGATTATGCCTGGTGTTGTGCCTCGTACTTCGCGCAGACATTCAGCGTCTATTCCGGAGGGGATGGCGGCGATCTTATTGGGGAAATAATCCCTTTCTCGGATGGCAAACTACAGCTCGATGAACGACTCACACAAATCCATAATTTTCATGACGCCGGAGTTACGGCAATTCTTCCCTTGCCTATCAGTGTCAATGATGACTCGACTCTACTCCTCACTGGTAGCTATGACGAATACGTTCGGCTCTATTCTGTGAAAGGAAAGAAGGTCCTAGCAAAGTCGAAATTGGGTGGTGGAGTCTATCGTCTGAAATTCATACGACATTTCCGTTACTCGAATGGAAAGGCCGGCTACACAATCCTGGCTTGTTGTATGCACGCGGGGACAAAAATACTTCAAGTTCAGGGATCTCCGTTCGATGAATGGACCATAGACGTTGTGGCTACTCTGAACGTGCCAGGCAACAATGCTGACAATTATTGCTACGCAGCAGATGTCCAGCCTCGAGGCCAGATGCTAGTGATACCCCAACACCGAACCTACACACATCTTTGCGTCAGTGGAACGTTTGTTGATAGGAAGTTAACCGTCTGGGAATTTCTGACCAGCGTGTCAGAAGATTAGTAAATCATTCGGGTGGAGTCAGAACAGAAAATTTGGAGCTCTGAACAGCTGCTATTGCATACATCAGCTCTGTCTCGCTTGGAGACGGCGACTTCTTGTGGTATAAATGAAAAGTCATTACCACGGTCAACAAATCAAATTGGAGTGCGACATTGGGAGATACTCCGTGCAGAAGATGTGTTGGGAGACAGGCATGGCCGGCTACATCAATAGGCGTTCAACGTAAGGGCTGTGCCAGCTCGCTTGAGGGTAGACTTTTCCACCGGCAGGAGAACAATACAGACAGTCCACTCCCTCCCTCTCTCTTCAGATGAATAAAACACCTAACTCCCATCTCCTTTTCCCTTCTCTTCACACCCTCCACTTTCTCCAAAGTCTCACTCGGTAAGTCTCCCGTCACTATTCGATGACCATCATAAGCGGAAGACGGTAAATTCGAATGAATGGTAGAGAAACTAAAGCTACTTACAGTCCTTTACAGGGTTTCAATCTAATTCCATTGTCTTCTAGACAAGAATTCCACATCCACAAGTCAGACGATTCTGGTAATTCGCATGATTATGCCTGACCGTCTCTTGTGGAGCGAGACCCATGACTATAAATCAGGATATTGGCTGCTCGGTATAGAAAGCTGTTCTCTCTCCAGGGTTCGTAATTCTGGTTTTTGAAAATGATTTGGCAGCTGAGGACTGAAGACATAAGGAGCCAAGAGAATGCTTGATAGGTATTGTGGTGGGGACTACCCCCAAGTTTCTTTTGTCACATGACTGCGCCGGTCCCTCGCATACATAAAAGGCACCAACACTTAAAGTTCAACAAGCAACACCACGTATATTATATCTAATACAACTTTTCCTCTCTCTTTTATCGTCAATTAGTACTCTTTAGATATGTGATATCTTTAGATTTGATAGGCCTGTTATTTTCTACGCCTAGGAAAACCCGCGGTGGCTCGCTACATGCTACCCTCTTGTTGTGTGGATTTGGGGTTTCTCCCTCCACAGTATCTGAAAGTGGCACTTTATGTCGTTCGCTTACAAATGTTGGGACAGTCCTAAACTGGAAGGTGGTAGCAGTAGTTCCGATTGCAGAGGTGTTATAGATGAAATATGGATCACTGATCCATTTTGGGAATGAGGTCTGAAAAAACCAACACTCACCGAGTATGGGTGGAGTGTTTCGGTTGGTTAAATGCATTGTAGTATTATTATTTGTCCGCCGACAAGGACATGAATACCTATCTTGTGGGTTCCTGTAGAAGTTCAAAGCTTCAGTTCTACACTTTTCTCTACTTCATCACTTTCCTCTTCGTCGCTCCTCTCTTGTATCCGCACAAACAAACGTCAATCATCAGTCATCAGTCGTCAACTCATTGTCCCCGACCAGCCAGAGTATCTCCCAAAGCATCCCATCCATGACCACTCCACGGCGAGATCATGATTGCCTTCTGCGCACCCCCGATCTTGCCTGTACCCGCAAATGCCTTTGCCAAGTCCTCTGAATCTAGCTGACCCCGGGGTGGGATAGCTTTCAGAGCAGTCTTTAGAGTCATTTCCGCTGTGTATGCATCGCTCTTAATTTCCGCTAGTCGGTTCCAGCCATGTGGTTGGTTTGGATGGAGGAATACATCGGTTTGAATTTCAGTCAAGACTTGTTGATCTGGGTCCTCGTTTGACAGGGCTGCGATGGCGCGAAGGACTTCGCTCACTCCTGCTTGCTCGAGATCGCTTATAGTGTGAGTGGTTCGCAAGTCTTGGAGCGTAGATGTCACGGCTTCGAGGCTGTCACTGTCGTTATCAAGGAGAGCAATAATTCCAAGTAGCAAGACGGATTGGACATGCTCCGGGTCTCTCTCAACGCAGCTGAAGAGATGATCTCGGGCTTTTTCTCGCGAGTCTTCATCGCCTTTGGCCCAGAGTACCTGTGCAAGGAGACACACAGCATCCGGATTTCCGTTTGACTCTTCAAGCGCAGGAATGAAGTACTGTAGAGCAGTTTCAGGTTCCTGGGAATAATATTGCGCTAGGCCCACGGTGAGATGAGCAGACAATCTGCATCTCTGACGAGATTCGGCTGCGAGTTCGTTACCAGCATCCTCTGCACTGAGTTGCAGGGCGGTTTCGCCGTTCTCTATAGCTTCATCGTATGATCCTGCTGATAGTTGGGACCGAGCCAGGTCGGCTTTCGCGAGTGCAAAACGAGAAAGAGATGCAGGCGATTCAGTGACTTCGTAATCTGCTTCAACAGTAGCGCAGATCTTGGAGAGTATTTCCAGAGCAGCGGGAACATTGTCTATGCGCTCCAGGAAGAGACTTGACAGGTGCTGGTACATGATATCACTGGGATCCATTGACTGCAGTTGCTTGAGAGCAAACAAAGGCTGTACAAGGTCTGTTATACTTGAGGCTGTCTTTGATGCCAGTAATTGGTCAAAAGTGGACCGAGAGTATTGTTTTTTGGTGATAAGTGACGATGATTCAGAAATCTCCATGGCATGGGTGAAGAGAAGATTTGCTTCCTTCAAGTCACCAGTCATCAGCAATGCCAGCAATCCCTGCCCGATCCAGGCATGGGCAAAATCTGGATCGCTTGATTGAGCACGAGTGAAAGCCTCATTTGCGAGCATATAGTCGTCCTGCAGCAAGTAAAGAGTGCCCAAGTTCGTCCAAGTTTGGGAGCTCCTTTCGTTGAGAAACAGACTTCGGACGAACGAATGCTGAGCAACTCTGGGATTCAGCTCACTCGTAACAACACCGAGTGCGTTCCAGAAGTCGGAATTGCCAGCCTCGAGTTCGATAGCTCGCTTAAAACACCGAACGGCTGCCTTTAGATAACGGGTACTTCGCTTCTTCACGCCTGCACACAAACAAACATGCGCTCGGTATTCGGCCCAACCCAAGTTGTAATATGCGACAGCTTGAGCGTGAAAATCATGAGCTGATGCATGAATAGCCCGCTTTTGAGCAAGCACAGAAGCATGTAAGCATCGTGTCAGATTCAATCCGTCAACCTCTTCATCAGAATATAACCCGTTCGCAAAGACGACATCGACTCCGACCCCGTCAATGTCTGCAAATAACGCATATGCGTCCTTCTCGTCACCAACCTGAAGCAGCTCCTTTATTTTCGAGTGTGGAAAGTCAGAAAGACGGCTCTGAATCCATGAGAAAACCGAGCAAGCATCTCCAACTGCCTTCCAAAGATTGAAAGCATCAGGTCTGCTTCGTACAAGTGCAAGGGCTGCATCAATTGTCTCAGATGCTCGTTCAGCCGCGTATCCGAAGAGCGCTTTATCAATACCATCCCAAGCACTTTCCACAAGCGCTTGAATCAGGGCGATCGATACTCCAAATTCAGAAGGCCGCTCCCTTAGCACCGTCTTATACCCTTCAATAGCATCGTCGTAATCACCCAATTCGCGTTTGACATTGGCGAGCATGTGCTTAGCAAACCAGGTCTCTCCTGATTTCTGTTGCTCAACCTCTTGCTCAAACTGTTCAGCATGCTGAAAGGCTTTTGTAGCAGCGATGTACCTCCCTGAATTGTGGTAGCTTTCGCCAAGTCCAACCCAAGAATGATAGTCGTTGGGCGTAATTCTGAGCGCTGACTGGAAGGAAACAATGCTCTTTGCGTAGTCTTGCTTGTTTAGTTCCGCAACCCCTAGTGCCGCAAAGGGCCAACTGATACCCCTCTTCTTGGAGCCAGGTGATGGTCGCACCTTTCCAGAGTCTACCACGCGCTGTGCCACAACTTCAACAAGAGCCCATTCTCCTTGTCCTGCGAAGATTTTGGCTAGACGTTCAGCGGCCTCTACTTCTGACGGTGAAAGTTCAAATGCTTTCTGAAAACACTTCCGAGCCCTCTTCTTGTCTCGGAGGTAATCCGCGTAAAAGATCCCAAGACTTGTGTACGCCGGAGCAAAATTCAAGTTGCTTTTTAGAGCAGCCAAGAAATAAGAGTATGCACCGTTTCTGTCTTTCCGTGCTGATTTTGTGGTGTCCGTATTCCAAATGCATGCTCCGATCCGGTACTGTGTTTGAGCAAGTAAATCTCGGTTGCGAGTATCTTTGCCATTGATTTGAGTCAGGCATGCTTCCAACTCATCTCTACCTCTTTCATAGTCACCATTAAGAGCCTTCACCCAAGCCGCTTCGGTTTTGACTCGGACATTGCCCGGGTCTCGTTTGAGTGCACGCCCAAGAAAATCGATAGCAGCTGGGTAATCTTCCTCCTCCTCAAAGATCAGACCTACACCAATCAACGCTGGTGTTGACGTAGGGTTCCGTTCAAGAAGTGCATCAAATAGAGTCTTTGCTTCGGGATGGTTCTTGGGAGACTGGTAAAACACCAACGCTGTGCCGAGAAGAGCGGTCATTGCATCAGAAGAGTGATCAAACTTGAGTCCAGTCCTGTTTGACTCTTCCATGATCAGCCTTCGCCCGTTACGCATGAGCTCAACAACGCTTTCGTGTTCTTCTAAGAATTGGAAATATTCTCCCATCAGACGATGGGCGAAGATCGACTTTCCAGAGTCTGAAATGCCGTCAGTCATCAATAGTAGCCGATCTTCACCGGTCAAAAATCCATCCAGTGCGACTCCGCCACCATCGTCATCGTCGTCCTCGCTCTCGTCCGACCCTCTGGTTTCTATCTTTTGCACAGGTGGTGGTGGCGGCGGTGCAAACGGAGAGATTTCGCTACTCATGAATCCTCGCAGAACTTTTCCAAGTCCAGCAGTTGGGAAAAACGTATAGTATTCTCGTAAGACGTTGATGTCTAAGTCTCGGATGTTTTCTGTGTCCTTCCACTCGATTGCAATATCCCAGGCAATTTTGAAAGGGTGTTTAATGATGACCATGTCATTCGCCAGCTTCAAAGCCTTCTGGCGTTTCTCGGTCTTCTCTAGACCGGAAGGCAGAACACTTAATGCCTCGACGCATCTCTGAACCAACTTTTCTTCGCATTGCCTGCGTATGTCATCATCACTACTCCAGTCGATGATTTGACCATACAGCTCCTCCAAATCACTGTCTCTGAGAACTTCCCGCTTCACTTCAGTGGTGACCTGGCCGATTTTTGCACCAAGCCTGGTTCTTCTCTCGCCTATTTCCTTATTGATGCGTTCTTTCTCCTCGAATTCTGTAATTTGGGCCATGATCTGGTATGTGTGCGCGGGGTGGGGAACTCTGCCCTCGAGATACTCGTAAATTCCACTGGTGGGTAGGACAATTTCTTGGGCTTTCTTCTGCTGAAGTCGTGTGCCTTGGCTTTTGGCAAAGGCGAGAAACTTGTCCACCACGTCTTGACATTTGTACCTGTCATCCGCATCTCGGTATATCTCAGCCAACCTCAACGCCGCTGTTTGGTAGGATGCGACCTTCTCCCCATCGCCCTTCTCGTAGAGCTGTATAAGTCCCTGCCAAACTTGTGGTTCGAAATCCTTGATCTTGGCGGCAGCATCGTAAGCTTTCTCCGCGTCTGCAAGTTTGTTCTGTTTGGCGAATGCAAATCCTAGGAAAATGGATCTGCAAGAGGCAAGAGGGTTAGCATGCCCGTGTATATGCACTGAGAAATCCAAGGGCGGCTGCTTTGGCTAATAAACATACGCCTGGTAGTTCTTAGGGTCTGATGCAAGCAACTTTTGAGCTTCCTGCACGACATCATCGTATTTTTGTGCCTTGACAGCTGCAAGAATAGCTTTCAGCGCTGCCTTTGGGCCGGACATGATGGGATAAATGTTCCTGAAACTGGCATAGTTGGTCGCCCAGGACAAAGACGGCGAATTTCGAGGCTATTCGCGTTGTCGATGGAGGGAGGCGGGTGGTTGATGCTGATGTTGATGTTGGTGTTGACGAGCAAACGGATTGTGCCCTGGCCGCTGTACATGCCACTTCCACAGCCTTGCCTGACCCTTGCAGTGAAGTGGGATGAAGGAGAAGGAGAGGCTAGGAATACGGAATAACAATAATCCTAAAACCCCCCTGCATCCCGATCCTGGGCGGGCCAGAATGGGTTGTTGTCGGAAAAACCTCGGCGCCAGCTGCATCCGAGCCGAGCTTTACGAGCGAACGGGACGGATAACGGGCTAGTGTGCCAATGCCAATGCATCATCATTGCAACCACCAGTACCATACGTGTGTACCGTACCGCCACTCTACTGTAGGTTATTCAGCATTTTACACTGTTCGACGGTTGGTACATAGCTACTAGCTGCATTTGCCGCGCATTTACCCTCCTCCTCTTCTCCATACTTTGCTTGCGTCCGCAAACAACTAATGCCTTCACGATAGCCAGCGACCTGCAATCCCCACAGTCTTGATTGTTCCCTGGTGATGCAACGCCGTTGATTGTTGATACCAAAAAAAAGGACAACGAGTGGACCTGGCAGGGCGCCGCATATCCCAAGCCTCTTTCTTCGTGCTGCATGCGACCAGCCGAACTGTTCGAAATCGCAGTCTCGGAATCCGCCCATCTCACATCATGGCGCCTCTGAGACTCACCATCGAGAAGGGCCAGTTCCAAGATGATCATGGGAGACAGGTTACGCTTCGAGGGATCAATATGGCTGGAGATGCCAAGTTCCCAAGCAATCCGGACCAGCCTTCTCACGTCCCTACGGACTTCTTCGATGGAGATTCAGTGAACTTCCATTCTCGACCTTTCCCTCTCGAAGATGCACATCTTCACTTCTCCCGACTGAAGCGTTGGGGCTACAATACTATACGATATGTCTTCACTTGGGAGGCTATCGAGGCGGCAGGGCCTGGCATATATGACGAAGAGTGGATTCGGCATACTATTGAAGTTCTGCGGTTGGGAAAGAGTTACGGGTTCTACATCTTCATGGATCCGCATCAGGACGTTGTATGTTTGCCTAAACGTTGAGCGCAGAGTTTTGCTAATCATGCCAGTGGTCGAGATTCTCAGGAGGATCAGGAGCTCCAATGTGGACTTTGTATGCATGCGGGTTGAATCCTCAAAGCTTTGCTGCAACAGAGGCTGCCCTTGTACACAATACCTATCCGGAACCCGAAAACTTCCCCAAAATGATCTGGTCCACGAATTACACTCGAATGCTTTGCCAGGTCATTTTTACACTTTTCTTCGCAGGGAGAGACTTTGCGCCAAAGTGCATTATCGATGGCAAGAACATTCAAGATTTCTTACAAGACCACTTTATCAACGCTCTCGCCCACCTTGCTAAGCGTATCCACGAAGCCGGCGACTTAGAAGACGAAGTAGTTATTGGATGGGAGAGCATGAACGAGCCGAATCGTGGGTTGGTGGGCTGGCAAGACATCACTGTCATTCCAAGCGAACAGAAGCTACAGAAGGGAACCTCGCCAACTGCCTGGCAAGCCATGCTGACAGGATCAGGAAGGGCGTGCGAGATAGACACCTGGGACGTCGGAGGTATGGGCTCATTCAAATCTGGAAGAGTTCTGGTGGATCCGCAGGGCGAAAGTGCGTGGCTTCCACCAGATTATGACGAGTCGAGATACTCGTACAAACGGGATCCTGGGTGGAAGCTTGGGGAGTGTATTTGGGCCCAGCATGGCGTCTGGGACCCGAGCACAGATACGCTCCTGAAAAAGGACTATTTCAAGAAGAACCCAAAAGGGGAAGTGCTTGACTACGAAGTGTTCACTAATACGTATTTTATGGACTACTATCGGAAACACCGAGATGCTATTCGGAGTTACCACAAAGACAGCATTTTGTTTTGCCAGCCTCCGGTATTAGAAATTCCACCTTCGATCAAAGGCACTGCAGATGACGACCCAAAAATGGTTTATGCACCGCATTACTATGATGGTCTGACTTTGATGACCAAAAAATGGAATCGCTACTGGAATGTCGATATTTTCGGCGTGTTACGTGGACGATACATGAGCCCAGCTTTCGGGGTGAAGATCGGTGAGACTGCGATCCGCAACAGCTTCAAAGATCAGCTTTCTGCCATTAGACAGGAAGGCTTGGATTACATGGGCAACCATCCTTGTGTTTTGACAGAATTCGGAATTCCATATGACATGGATGACAAATATGCCTACAAAACTGGAGACTATTCGAGCCAATCTGCAGCTATGGATGCGAATCACTTTGGCGTCGAAGGCAGTTCAATGGCAGGGTATACGCTGTGGCTGTACATGTGCCAGGTAAGGTTAATTTCTAACCAGCTAGTACTTTGCTAACGTAAATGAAGAATAAACATCATCTAGGTGATCAGTGGAATGGAGAGGACTTGTCCATCTTTTCGTTGGATGATCAGCCTCTCCCACTATCCCCACTTCCTCCTTCGCCCTCCAACGGATCAACAACAAGCTTGGTCCACAAAGCCGGACCCTTGTCGAAGAAAGCATTCTCCGATGAGTCAGCTGTCAATCCTGGCAATTTGAAAGACAAGTTGAAAACGCCTTCAATTTCGTCGGAAGCCAAAGCCAGTGACGCACCACCAGAACTCACGAACGCTCCTGGCTACCGAGCGGCGGAGGCGTACGTCCGACCCTCCCCTATTTGGACTGTTGGAAAGGTCGTTAAATCGGGTTTCGACCTTCGAAACTGCATCTTCACATTCACCCTGAAGGCCGACAAGCCCAGTACAGAGGAAAAGCCTACTGAGATATTCTTACCGGAATACCATTTCCCCAAAGACCAATGCGAGATTGTCGTCTCAGCGGGAAAATGGACCATCACTACTGATGATGAAGATGGAGGGTTGATTCAGAAGCTGAGGTGGTGGCACGTTGAGGGCGAGCACAGTATCAAAGTCACTGGTGTTCAGCGGCGGCAGAATATGGCATTGGGTAGAGAAGAGGAAGAGGGTTACTTGGACCAGTGCCAACAGAGCAAATGCTCTGTGATGTAGATAAAGGAAGAAATTGTGAGATGCACCATCAGGGGCTTTTCTTCGTTCGTCTGGCACATTGTTTATAAGCAGAGGGCGGGTTGCGTTTCAAGGAGTTCTGGCCGCTATTGAGCGATTGGATCGGATTGGATATTCGGGCTAGTTGTATATTTACATTATTGAATCAACAAGCCGTTTTGAAAATATATTTGATATTGCTTGCTAAGGTAATCAGTGCTTCTGACTATAAGTTGTTGTCAACGAATGTGGCTTTATTGGAGTTACGAAAAGGCCTCACGTTGCCTTTCAGAAGTAAGACCCAAGGGTATTTCTTTAATCGGAAATAAATATGACTGGAAGTACCTCTCAGACCAAGGAGCTCTGAGGGCCATCCTCTGGCCAATGTAAACACAGCCCTCCACTGATTGGCCCTTGCCCCATACCTAGCCTTGCCCCATCGGAAAATTAGCGGGCGGCCGACTTCAGCCTTCCAGGTTGAAAGAAGGCCGATATAGACTTTGCCATCTTCCTGCTCACAGCATTTCCATTGTTTGTCATTCCAACCAGAGCTGTACCGTTTTTCGACATCCCCTGCTCCAACAAATCCTGACCTGGTAAATGGGCTTCTTTATCAATCTTGCTCTTGGTGCGCCGAGCTCTTAATCAACTTTGATTTCACGCGCATGACCAGCCACCAGCTCACGACCTGGATGACCATTTCTCGCAACAAGATCCCTAAACTATAAGAGTTTTCTCGAAAGCGAAATCCTTGCATTTCAATACTAGGAGATAATAGTATCACTATGAACGGCTCTTCAAACGGTCACAGCACCACCGGCGTGCACAGCACCAGTGAGAGTACCAACCAAGCAAACGGTAGCACAACTTTACTGCCCCGAATCCAAGAAGCCCTCCACATCGTCCACGGTCCATACTCTTCGAATGACTCCCGCAGAGAAGCTTCGATTTTCCTAGATGATATTAAGAACGATGCTGAGGCTCCCTACCATGGCTTCACTTTGGCCTCCGACAAGAGCCAGCAGCCTGTGGTCCGCCACTACGCCCTCTCCCTCCTCGAGCACGCGATAAAGCACAAATGGGCAGAATATTCGGAGGCACAAGGCACGGCGTTGAGGGGGTGGGTGCTCCAACTCTCGCAGAACGTTTCGCTTGAAGATCCATTATACCTCCGGAACAAGACTGCACAACTATGGGTGGAGATCGCAAAGCGAAGCTGGGCTGCGGAATGGCTTGATATGGATCAGCTTCTGGTGCAGTTATGGGAGGTTCCTCGATCAGTCGTTCATAAGGAGTTCGTGCTCTTCGTTCTTGAAACACTTTCCGACGAGGTCTTCAATGGGGAAGATACAATTGCGGTTCTGCGAGAAGGTGCTCTCAGCAAGGCATGCGTGGAGATATTTACACCAGCCATTGTTCTTGCCGAAGCGTTCCCAAACCGGCAAATTGGCACGACTGTCAGATTTGGAGAGGAGGGCTGGCTGGTGAGATTGGGAGAACTGTTGAATCAGTGCCTAGACAATGACCTTGGGGGCAACTCGCAGTACCAGAATTGTGCTGTCAAAACTCTGGCTGTCTATAAGTCTGTCATGCCATGGGCAATCCCAAAGGCAATTTCTAGTGCATCTTGCGTTCAGCACATGTGCAAAAGTCTTGCTACTCCAAGTGTTGTGGTGCAACTTGTAAGCTACTCCAGCGGCCAAAGCATATCTATCAAACTTACTAACAGAATCAGGCATCAGTTGAAGCTCTGCATGCTTTATACAGCAGATTGCACTTCTCAGATGAGGAGTTCCTGTCATTAGTTTGCCCTATGTACACCAACCAAATGGTTGACCTTCTACGTAGACTTTTCGAATACTCGGTTGTTGATCCTCGAGATATAGACGATGAGAAATACTTATTTGCAAAGAAGTTCTCCGAGGTACGATGTCTCCATGAAGAGATCCGTGTATTCCTACTAACATTATACTAGATGATCTCGAATCTTGGAAGCTTCATAGAGCAAAAGATCTCAGCCATCCCCGAAGACTGCGATCTGCCCAGTCTTTTAAACCTATTTCTCGCTATTGCTCAAAGTCAGAGCTTTGTTATTTCGATACCCCTTCTCGTTACCTGGACCCGACTTCTTCGATCAGATACCATTGGCAGCTCTCCTACTATGACCCCACTAATTGCACCGTTACTCGAATTATGCAGCTCGAGATTAATACGCTACGAGAGTCTCCCAGAAGACTCAGATGACCCATCTCTAATATTTCTGCTCGAGGATATCGACACAATCCCCGAGCGACACGCATTCCTTGGCAACTACAGACGCTACAGTGTCCAGATTATTGAGTGCATTGTTCGTCAGAAGCGATCAGAAGCAATCTATCATATTTTGAGCCAAGTGGATACGTCTATGCGTCGCTTATATGATGGACAGCCTCCGTTCTCTAGTAAGCGTTGCCACACAAATGAGCGGAGAAGGTAAACACTAATGTCAAATAGTCGAGTCTTATTCCAAGTCCTCAATTCCAGTTCTTCGAACAGACGCTCAGTTCACCGTCGTGGAAGCCACATTGAAAGGGTACATCAAGTGGCGATCGGGTCACGGATCAAAGCCTCAACAAGATGTAATAACCCGTGGTTGTTCAACTGCATTACTTGCTGACTGTAGCTTAGGAGCAGGATCGAACTGCAATAGAGAACAACATTGAAGCTTGGTGCGACGGTCTCATGGAGATCAATTTTGAGGTAGCATTGAACTTCTCTTTATTTTAAGAACATGCTGACTTGAAGACAGGATCCGATGATACGCAAGAGAATCCTTCAACTCGTTGTTGCATTCTCGACAGCTGCTATTGATAAAGTCTCCTTCACGTTGAAGGTATTGGAGCAACTTCTTACGAGTCGGCATGTCGAGCGACCAGAGTACCCTGCATACAACGATGCGGTGAAAGAGTTGCAAAGCGATAGTGTTTATGAGTTGCAGAGACTGGCTAGCAAGATGCCCGATCAGCTTCTGGTAAGATGCCTCCAGACACCAATTTAACGAATCCTAATTTCTCTAGGACGTCTATGAGCTGCTCGAAGCAAAAGTAAACGAGATCATCTCTTCAGGTGCCCTAGACTCAAAGAGACAAACGTCCTACCAAACTTTCCTCTTCACCATTATGTGAGCTCCCCCTTCCAGATTGACTACTCTGAGATGCTGATGCTTCGCAGTCTAAAAGCCTCCAAGATTGAGTCAAGTGTCCGAGTAGAGAAATTACTTGGGTTTGTCAATCCAGTGAAGCAACTGTGGCAAAATCCAGAAATGGACCACGCTCTTGCTTCATTCGGTGGATTCTCTGACCTGCTTGGCTTGAGCAAGGTTAGAGATTATCTTGTGAGCCGGAGAGCCCACGAGATCGAAGAATGGGGACTTTATCAGCTTGACGAAGAAGGTCAATCGATTCAAAAGGAGTTGGAGGATCGCTTAAAGGTAATTGCCATCTATTACTGCACCTGTGCTTTACTGATGCATCAACAGGCTCTGCCGTTACGAACAACTAAGTCTTTCTTGGCTTGTTCAACTGAAAAGGTAGAAAAGGATAGTCCAACATATAAGGTGTCACTTCAACTGTGGCGCGAGGCTTTGCCGGTCATCCTTCCAAGCTTGCTGAAGTTTATGAGGTATGTTTCCCTTTGTCCTAAAAATAATAAAATTCTAACTGTATAGCCACGCCCATGCTTTCCATAACCCCGCCAATTGGACAGGCCTACCTCCTGATATGCGATCTCTGGTTAGCCGCATCTTGACAGACAGATTCTGGCAAGCCGGTATCTCCGTAGGTAGCAAGGACGATTTTTACGCCCGTGTTACCGGTACCAGAAGCACAATGGAAGGATTCGCTTCATCCATTCGTGGAACGGTCCGCACCATTAGAGAAGCTTGCTACTCTATTCTCTGGTGCATGAGCAGACTCGACGTCGACTTCTACGGCTTCAATGAACTGCCTGGTCCATTAGCCCATGCTCTCTTTGCAGATGCCGATTGTTTGTCGACACATCAGCTCATAGCATTGCTCAACGTTGTACGACTACTGACAGATGACTGCCCTGTCGAGTTGCGAAGTCACTTTATCCCACCGATATTAGCAACTTGCTTTGCTCAGATAGACGCAAAATGCAGTTCCGAATGGGAGAAGCTTGCACAAAAGCAAGCGGCGGCCACGGATGGCGACAATTTGACTGATGAAATGAAATCGGAGAGCATTTTGCGCCAATTGACGCACTCGGCTGTCATGATGGCTGCTGGTGTTCTGGATCCTGCACGTCAAAGTAAGAAATATTACTGCCTTTGGAGAAACTTACTGACCCTAGATAGATATTGCTGCAAGCACCACGGCAAAAGATGCTTCGACGTACCAGAATTCAGATCCATCGTCAGCATATCCGTCTATGCGAACATTCTGCCTCACCTCATCCACAATTTTAGAACCGCTTCTCATGTTTATGACCCACGCAATTCGCATGCGCGATGGCCGATGCTGTGGAGCCGTGCTTCGCATCTTTCGCTCTATGATTCCCGACTTCGCTACTGAGAGATCTTCTCTGGCCTCATCTATTCGCGAGTTCATCAGTACTGACGTCCTGAAGGCCTGCATCTCCTCCCTCAACGAGCCGTACTTCGTCGACCTGCAAAAAGACCTCGCACAGCTCATTGCCTCGATTCTCACCTACTATTCTCCACTCACTCCTACCCCACGTCAAATCCTCGTCAGCATCCCAGGGGTCGAGGAGCGCGCTGTTGATAAATGCATAGATTACGTGATGCGACCAGGAATGCAGCAACGCCAGCAGCGAGCGTTGGTACTTGACCTCCTCCGCGATATCAAGGGTGTGAGTATCAGTGAGCAAGGACGCATCACCAAGTCGGCTTCCGCGATCCGAAAGGACCGAAGTAAGATGCAGCAGGAATTCATGACGGATCCAGCGCCATCAACGGAGCCGAGACAGCAGAGTCCCAGTCTGGTCGGCGTGGCTGATATGTTTCAGGAGCACTGAGACTTCCTTGATGAGGCTCGGCGATGCAATGCAATACCGTGTGGCGAACTTCCTGCCTTCTTGCTTTTGATGCCGGTAGTCGGGATTTCCCCTGTGAGGATAGATGACATGTTTACAAGCAAGGCCATGGCTAAGGTCATGGACTTCATGAACAAGCGAACGAAATGGAACAGAGGAGCCAACAAAAGAACCGAGGTTGTTTCTTCTATTTTCCTTGCAAAACAAGCAAGCATGGAATCAGCCTGTATGTGGAGAGAAGGCAGGATATGCGTTTGCTTTTGTACAACTGATAAGCATTTGACAGCGAGCGGGTTTGACGGGGGGGGATATCCGACTTCACAGTCACAGTGAGTTGAGTGGGCGCAAACAAAATAAAGCAATAAAGCAAAAATGCTCGCGGCTAGCTAGCTAGCTTGGGAATTTCCTTGGTTGTGATCTTTCTTCTTTTCTTCTTCTGCTTCTTTTACAAACATTGTCGGCGACGGCTATTAGACGGAATACAATCTCACGAAATAGAAAACTTGAATTGAGGGGAAGGATGGATTGATGGAAGGATGGATGGTCTGTACATTAGATAGGAAGCCAAAGCCCGAAAGAGGAAATTGTCATATTTCTTGATCTTGCGAGTGATTGATCAGTTCTTGGTGTGCCTCTGTGTGTGTGTGTGTCTTTTCACGTTGGCTTGTTGGTTCATTTGTAGGTCTGGAGAAGTTCTTTTTAATGTCGACCTTGTATACGGCGGTATGTGCCTCTATCCGTGGAACTGAACATCTGAAATACTGTACCTTTACTGGCTGGCAGGAGGAATCATCGGGTGGACAGCCCTGATGGCTGAGACAAGACCATGGACGAAATTTGCAGAGGTGACTGATTATCGAACCTTATTTGACCGTCTTTAAATTCATGTTCCTTCCCCTTTCGTGTTCACTCTCCGGAGTATGTATGAGCTTGATCTTGAGCTTACAGCTTCATTTTCAGTCTTTCCCTCCAGGACTAAGATAGAGAGAGAGACAGGTCTTGGAAGTTCGAAAAGTCCCAGAGCTTGAAACGGGAACCGGGTGCTCTTCTCTTCTCGCTTGTCTGAGCCGAGTAAGCCGAACTGAGAGAGATGAGTTTCCGCTTTGACCCCTTACAGAAGAACTATCAAATGACTCGCCACGCGGCTTTTCTCGATCAGCTCTTTTTCGATATGATTAGTAAATATAAGATGGAAAGGGAAGGGATAAACCCCCGGCAAATTAAGAATTAACAGCCCCTTCTCCTTTTTTCATCTCTTCAAAGAGAGACATTTTGAGACATAACGGGATGATATTATATTACTGAACGTCCGTATGTATGAGCATCAAACTCGCCCCCAAAGGACTGAATCAAAGTCACAAAAATTCCGAGGTCATAATCAAAGTTAAATCTAATCAGCGCACGGAACGGGAGGGAGGGAAGGGAAGGAATTGGCGAAGAGTGGAGGAGGGAGGAGTGGAGTTCGAATTGACATCCACTTACCGTACCAGGTCCAAGCAAATGGAGTCAAGGAGTCAAGGGGAAGAAACTCAGATAGCGACAGCCCCTGTGCGGTATTTCAGATCGCATACCGCAGTGTCCTTCCCTCTCCGTTGAATCTTCGGAATCGTACCCGATAGGGCTCGAGCATGCTCATACAGTTACCGCAGATCATAACCAACTCCTTATTATATCAGAACGGAACGCTCTCCTTAGCTACGGTTTGCATGAAAGACGATGAAGAGAAAAGTAACTTCACGTAGATCTCGTTCGTGAGAAGAGAAGGGAGGGAGGAGAACGGGAGCTTTGGCATGGTGGTGGTGCAGGAAATCGTTGTGTGTTTTGCAGCACTAGTTCCCGTAGCGTTTCGAATATTTAGACTTTGCTGCTGCTTCAAGGGTAGGTTGGTGCTAGCTAGGTTTCTGACGGCGCCGGTGTGGCAGATGTCAGTCAGTCGATCAGCTACCGTACATACTGCTAGTTGAAGGGGAGCTTGTGAGGTGAGAGCTAATATGCCTCTATGCTCATATGTTAGGCTCCGTTTAGCTGATCGAGAGCTAGAAATCCGGGGTCTTTTCGAGACTAAGTAAACCGAGCCGTGCCTACTTCCCCTCACCAACCTCCTCTCTCGACTTCGATTTCCATCATCTGCCAATTCCTCAACAACACTTACACCAACAACACCTCTCTGCATTCAACCGTCGAAGTGGGGTGTTTGATTGGAGGCGTATTTATGCTTTATTTGCTTCTTTGGCTCTGTTGGTGCTAGTCTTTTACTGCAGCAATGCGGTGCAAGGGTTGACCACTGTGAGAACGAATCAGATACCCAGTGCATAGACCTCACTGGGAACCCTCGACTTCAGTATCTGTGCCATTGCGGCCCCGGAGGTTGTGATCAGGACGGTACAGTACGGCCTCTGAACAAGTTGCAGCTGCCAGTCTCAGTCCGTCTTCTGCTTCTTGGGGAAAAGCTGAATTTGTCAGACTGGCAGTTGAGACTTGCCGGTGCACTGTCTCCCACACGTCAACATCCAGAGCTTTGATATTTTGATCTTTGATCTAAAGGGGAGAAGACCCTCGATCCTCCAGATACCGGTCGTGCTTCACCAAAGTCCCGAACAACCTGGAAGATCCCAGACTCGTTCCGGGTCCTCCCATGCCCGAATTAGCACACCCTGGAAATCTCCAACGATCCAACAACCCGGATCCCTGGTTGAGCTTCGCACACACGGCACAGCACCTTTTCCCCCCAGTCTGTCTCCAGATAAGTAACTCCAAGGTACTTCCCCAAAGCCGAGGAGAGACTTCATCCCAAAGATATCAATTTACTACCGGTTCAACATTGACGATTGCTCGAATGGCTTCCTTCTCGTACGCTTGATGTTTCTCTAGCACAGCCGAACCAAGCAGATCAGAGTCCAAACATCATAGACTTTCGTTCAATCGCGTTCGGATCGGGTCTTTCGATCGTTTCCCGTCTCCCACTCGATCATCTTGCGAAGGAAAGAAGGAATCGAGAGCCGCATCCAAAGCTCTACCTGCGTTACCATCTTTCTCTCGACCAGTGTACCTTCACCTGCCACAGTTTCAAATTATTGCACGGCCATCTGACAGTTACCCCCCACTCCATTTCACTCCAAGTTACAGCCCGACGTCAGTTTGCAACGTCCAATATATTCCGCATTTTATCAGTCCAGCCATTAAATTCATTTCTGAGGAACTGGATTCAAAAAAAGGCCAAGAAGATTTTAACATAGTCGACTGATCTACCGCTTCTTGTAGATCTCCAGGAACGCCCTTGCATCTGTGGCGCAGTGAGGATATACCGGTAGCAGAATGGTTTACTGCGGGAAGCCCTCGAGGGGCTGCCAGATGTGTCGGACTCGACGGATTAAGGTGAGAGATTATTCCTATTACTATGAAATGTCATTGAAGCTATTTCTAATATCCCCTCGAGTGTGACGAAACAAAACCAACATGCAACCAATGCGCCAAATCGAGGCGAGTATGCCCCGGATACAAAGACGATTTCGATCTTGTTTTCCGAAATGAGACGCAAGCTACAGAGAGGAGGGCTCGGAGAGCAGGAAACAGTAAGAGAGCAGGTGCTCAAATTACTCCTGCAACACAACAATCGCCCCCTCCGACAACATCGGGGGGCCGAACGGGTCCGGAACGATCACCTACACTGATCGCGCCAAATCCAGACCAGAACATGTCGAATGCTATAGCACCAATGGGCGCGTTGACCATCCCTCTAGATCAGCAAGCGCCATGTTTCTTCGTCTCGAATTTCGTTATTGCGCCTCGTCTGGAGTCGAGAGGGTACTTTGACTTCATTATGCCGATGTTGAAGACCGAGTCTGCGAATTCGCATCTGTCGCTTGCATTCTCGGCTGTCGCGATGGCTTCGTTGGCGAATCGACCAAACACAAGAGGGCAGCGTATGTTGTTCAGTCAGGCAATTGGACAATACGCGAAAGCGCTGAAGGCGACGAATCTGGCTTTGCAGACGCCCGTTCATCAGAAGACAGATGCGACTTTAGCGGCTATTCTGATGTTGGGGTTCTTTGAGGTATGACAACCCGCTCGGATAGTGGGCTGAACACTGAATACTGACTCCGAGAAGACAGTAGCATCGGAGAAATCTAACGCCATGGCTTGGTACTCACATGTCGATGGTGCTGTTCAACTTGTGAGAATGAGAGGCAAGAAGCAACTTCGAACCAAAGCCGGATATTCGCTGTTCAGAGCCGTAAGACAACAAATGGTAAGCAGCGTCTTCAGACTATTGAGCTTCTGATACTAACACACACCAAGCTGATATGCGCTCTATCAGGATCAAAGCCCTTGGCTATGGGAGCAGAATGGTGGATCGTCGACGCCGAAAAGGACAAAGTCGGCATCTTCGTCATAGGCCTATCCTGCCGCGTCGCCGAGCTGCGCGTCGAACTCAACACCGCCCTCGCCACATTCCCCCGCACACCTGAATACTTCCAAGAAGTAGCCAACATCATGCGACGCGGGCAAGCTCTCGAGGCTGAATGCGTAGAATGGCAAGCCGCTTTGCCAGACGAGTGGCGCCCTCGCACCGTCGCATGGGTCGATCAAGTCCCTGGTGGCGATATCACGAACGCGGAAGTCTTCCCAGGAAAGGTGGATATGTATAGCGATATCACCATCGCCAGTCTCTGGAACCAGATGAGAGTAGCCAGGCTCTTCATCTCAGGCACAATAGTCCGCTGCGCAGCGTGGATATGCTCGCCTGTTGATTACCGCACTACGCCTGAGTACGCGCAAGCTGTACGGCTGTCCGTCGATCTCATCACGGATGTCATTGCTGCGACGCCGTATCATCTCGGCTGGCGAGTTAGCCAAGGTGGGATATTGAAGTCGGGCGATTTCGCGAGTCCGTTTTCGGGTGACGATGGTTTTACGAGCTCGAAGGCTATCCGAGGCGTCTTCATGATGTGGCCGCTCTTCAGTATCTCGAATATGGATTATATCTCTGATGCTCAGAGGGTATGGGTGAAGGGACGACTGATGTACGTGAGTGAGACGTTGGGACTGAATCACGCGAAGGTCTTGAGTAATGTAAGTCATCAAACCACCCCCTTTTCTCGGTTCTCTCTCCAAATATGAGACCCGGGACTTGAGCGAGCAACTGTGTTGTGCGAGGTACTGACAACAAACAAAAGTTCAGCCTCCGTCTCCCATCTATGATTATTCGCCGCGACAATATGATGCACTTGGCACAATCCGCAGCATCGCCCTCCGCTGCAGCAGCCCGTGGTTTCTCTCCTCCCATCGCAGCAAACACATCGCAACACATCACAACGAGCACGATATCCAAACTCGCCGCATCGAGTGGTTTCCCTAATAACCCTACCAGCTTCATCAGTAGCCCAGTCCCCACCCCCAGCTTTATTTCGAATAACAATGCTTACACGACGCAACCTTCCCCGCCACCACCAGTAGCTGGAGGAACAGGAGCAGGAGCGTCGAATGTGATGACGACAAGCAGCGGCTTACCGATGTATACGATGAATCCACTACAGCAGCGCGAGGCGATGCTGAAAGAGAAATGGGAGAATGAGCGGAAGAGTTTGTTGAAGAAGGCGGGTAACCAGCAGGGCGAGTCGGTGGAGAGGCTGTTGGCGAATTATTTTGTTGTTTGAGAAGAGAACGAGGAGGGAGGGCGTTTTTTTTTCGGAGTGGAATTTGCTGCTGAGTTTTTTGATTTGGCTTTGACTTTGGATTGGGTTTGGGCAGGATTGGGTTCGTTGGGATATCAGGTAGGTGTGAATTTGCTGCTTAAGTGGCGTGCAAATGGAGGGAGCGAAGGCATGTTCTTGATCTGTATAATTTTGGGAAGAAAATCGCATTTGCTAGTCTATCCGGTCTGGGCTGGGAACCGCTCATGAAATGTTTTGTCAAAAGGCTGTTGATTAGTTATTTAGTCATTCTGTGCAAGTGGGAAAATTCCTGACGGCCGTACCTAGTTAGTTGAATGCTGGATAACGATTATCTCATTGGGAAATGGTTCCGAGATGGTTCCCAGCTATTATTATTATTATCATTATCCCTATGCTGGAACGATCGGTATGGATAGCATGGGTAATTTGGGGCTGTATTATTTGATAATTTTGATTGGGATTTCTGGATTGGGATATTTGGGCTTGAGATAGGATAGTATAGGATAAGAATGAGATACCATCATCGTTTTTATATCTTGTTTTGGATTGTATATCTACTACTTTGCTGTATATGTACTGCATGTTAGATTGATTGAGCTTTCGCGGGAGAATTGAATGAAAGAGAATCTGTGCTAGAGAGTTAAATACAAAATATGAAGGCTGCTCGGATGTAAGTAGAGATACAAATTTATGGATGGTCTGAATATCTCTTGAACACATAAAGGGTTATTAGCTTTTAAACACGCCAATAACTACACTACCCCAATCTATATCTCTCTAGTTTCCAAACATCTCAAACGCCTTCTAAACTTTACTTCGATATTAAGAGTTCTTAATTGCCCCAGGCCACCTCAGACCTACCTAGTTTTACACTTTACACACTCAATCTCACTTAGAAGAATTTGCCAATCATCATCGAAGCCGAATCGGGCATCAGGGACTCGATTGCTCACTACTAACAACATCTTCGCCCCTTAAAGCCGTCTCCCCATCCTCAATACACTCAGCAACATCAGGGCCGCCAACCCCTCTCTCCCTCCACCTTTCCAACAACTTCTTCTCTTTCTCCCACAATACCTTTGCCTCATCGATCTTGCCCTCTCTAACAAGCCCCCTAACCCTCTCAGGCGTACCCAACACCCTCTCAACCACAACCCTTGTCTTCCTCCTCCTCTCCACCCTCTCAGTCTCCTCTCTACAAACTCCACCACCCTCCCCATTCCTCCTCAACCCCTCAACCCCTGT
>JAFJYG010000311.1:0-53415 GCA_017366145.1 Cadophora sp. M221 | reverse complement strand
GGATGGAAGGGGGAAGAGAATGGGGAGGGGTAGAGGTACGTTTTTGCCGATTACGCCGAGACAGGCTATGGATGG
Source organism: Cadophora sp. M221 (assembly GCA_017366145.1). Classification (NCBI taxonomy): domain Eukaryota; kingdom Fungi; phylum Ascomycota; class Leotiomycetes; order Helotiales; family Ploettnerulaceae; genus Cadophora; species Cadophora sp. M221. The sequence continues at coordinate 53,340 of JAFJYG010000311.1, read as the reverse complement.
TATTGTGGCCATGGTGTTCTTGTTTTGGGTGTTGGGTTGTGAGGTGGTGTTGCGATGTTGACTTGAGGTTGGTGTGGAGCCGAGATTTGGTGGTTGGCTCAGCCTTGCAGCCTTGTCATGCAGCCATTCAGTACAGTGTGAAGAGGGAGTAAAAAACTCCATAAATAACAACCTAATAATGTAGGTAATAAGGGATTCGAATTCAAGGTCATTTTCAATGTCAATTCGTCTTATCATACAACTAAGCTAGGATCTCATGAGATATGAAATATTATATGTAGCTAGCCATCTGTACCCCCGTCCCATACTCATAGCACTCATATAATCCACATCTAGAACCCAATCAGACTCTCATTCATCACCATTCAAAGCCTCTGTCTCTTCTAGAGCCCTTAGAACCTCCTCGACTTCTTTCGGATCACTGATCCCCCAAACACCACCTCCCTTAACAATATCCCTCCCTCTCATTCCAACCTCTTTACCCACCAAATTCCTCCCCACCTTCCCAGGCCCAATGCCAATCCACCTCCTAACATTCTGCTCCTGATCCAGATATTTAATACTATCCCACCACCTCACAGTCTCCACACACTGTCTCGCCCATAAATCCTTCAGATCCTCTTTACTGGTGAACGGCCTCGCGCTCACATTACTCACACACTCCATAATCCCAGGAAACGTAACGATATCCTCGTTCTCCCTCCCCTTCACTCTACTCTTCCCCTCTAATAGTCTCTTCATAGCCGTAGCCGCAGGTTTCATCAACGGGCTATGAAAAGGACTATCGCTCTTCAACCTGACCGCTCTAGGATCATGCCCCCCAAACTGCCGCACATGCGTCAACAGCGTCCTGATCCTCTCAATATTCCCACTCAGCACAATCTGATTCTTGCTATTGATATTCGCAATCAGCACCTGCTGAATCGGGGGTACATCCTCCGCACTCTCCGACTTCGAGCCCGCGCTATGGTGGCCGAGGAATTCGTGAATCGCTTCGATAAGTGGCAGTAGGTGATCCGGCTCGGTGACCAGAGCCACCATCCCGTATTCCCCTCCATGCTCCACGCAGGCTCTCCTCGAGCAATCCGCCATAACCTCAGCCCGCTTCCGCACCAGATACAAACTATCCTCAAACTCCACGAAGCCGCCGGCGACCAGGGCCGCGAACTCGCCCAGCGAGTGCCCCAGCGTCACGTCCACCCTCTCCGCAGCTCGGAAGCCAAACTCTTGCTCTAGTATGCGCAGGATGAGGATCGATGAGGACATTATGGCCGGCTGGGCGTTCTCGGTCGCTGTCAGCGTCGAGTTGGGCCCTTCTTCGATTATCTTGGAGAGGGAGTAGCCGAGCAGGTGGTCGATTTCTTCAATTAGAGGTTTGGCTGTTGAGGGGAAGGCCGTGAGCCATGGTGTTAGCATGCCGACTTTTTGGACTCCCTGGCCTGGATGTGTTGGTTAGTATATTTTCTTGATCTGTGACTCTTACTTTTGCATGCTGGATGTTGATTGATTGAAGATTGGGGATTGAAGAGAGATTAGTTACCTGGGAAGAACAATGCTGTCCGAGGACGACTACTCTTGCTAGATGCATGTCGTACTTGCTGCCGTACGCTGGGAGATATCAATTGGTGTTGTCTGCAGAATACCCCTCCATTGCTCGTGGCAGTATCTTCGAGAAGAGCCACTCGTGCTGCATGACTGCAAGGCTTGGGCAAGCCTGTCGCAAGTCGCTTCATGTTCGTGAATACACAGCGATGACTACTGCGGTCTTTAGCGGATTGAACGAGCTTCACGTCCTGCTGGTAAATGGTGATGTTGCTCCGTGGAGCAGAAATCTTCTCATGTCCTGTGCTGCGAGTACCTAGGAGTCAGAAGTCGCGAGGCTGTCTCGGACGACCTACGGGATCGAGGGATTCGTTCTAACCGCGGAAGCTTGACCCCGGAGTGCCCCACAGTTGCGGAGAACTGGAAGATCAATCTTTGGTGGCGAATATATGTCTTGGCATATGATATTTCGAGCGGGGCTTTGATACTCATATTGCGGAGGGACAGAAGTACAAGTGTTGTTCGAACTTAGAGTTGAAGAGTACTCTGGGCTTCCTAAAAGTGAATGAAATGATAAAGTGGAGTTTCCAAACAATGGTATTCTTCTAGAGTGTTTTGCTTTTCGTACACAATATCCCATACAGAACCCCAACGCCAACTTTCATAATCATGCAGCATAACTTTAACATTGACTTCTTTCCAACTGTTCATGACTCCAACCAATCCAAGAAGTCGGGTGTGAAGTAACTAATAACAATTGTGGCACCAGCTCTCAGAATTCCTTCTGTAGACTCAAAGGCCATTGCTTTCAAGTCAAAAACACCCGCCTTTGCACCAGCATGGATCATAGCATACTCTCCACTGACTTGGTAGGCAGCAATTGGCATATTCTTTCCGATTTCCTTTGCGTCGCTGATAATGTCGAGGTATTGACTGGCGGGCTTGACCATGATGATATCAGCGCCTTCGCCAATATCTCTCTCAATGGCTCTGCGAGCAAGTCCTCGGCCTCCAGGTGGAAGTTGATAGCACTTTCGGTCTCCAAAGGAAGGCACAGAGCCTGCTGCGTCTCGGAAAGGTCCATACAAGCAGCCAGAGAACTTAGCGGCATATGACATGAGAAGAACTCTGTGTGCAATTCCTTCTTCAATCAACTTCAACTTGATGGCCCGGATACGACCGTCGTTCATATCTGAGGGAGCAACAGAGTGAGCGCCAGCCTGAGCATATGCAATTGCGACATCCGAGATACGATCAACAGAGAGCTCGTTGTTCAGACTTCCGTCGTCGCGCAGGATACCGCAGTGTCCGTGGGAGGTATATTCGCAGAGGCAGACATCTGCAACAATGAACAATTGCGGGAAGCGTTGCTTGATGAGGCGGATACCGGCCATGACGGGACCCTTTGGATCATCGGCAGCGGTACCAAGAGCATCCTTAACATTTGGTGCCAGTGGAACGCCAAAGAGTATAACAGATCGAAGACCTTTGCGGACAAGTGGTTCCAGATGAGCAACGAGTTTATTGAGGCCACGGCGGTTTTGACCTGGCAGAGATGGGATTGGGGTATCTTCGTCTTCGTCGTCTGTAATGAAGAGGGGGTAGATAAGCATAGACTAGAATCTGTCAGTTTGGGAGTCTCGTGAGCCAGGAGAATGGTTATACCTTGGTCAATTGCCTCTCCGCCTGCCATGATCGGGCCAATGGGTGCGAATAACCTCCATGGAGCTGACTGGAAATGTCACCAGCAATGCTCACACTGGTGGCAGAAGTGCTCGCATATGATCGAGCGCGCGATACATGTGACCGACTGTCGTCGAAGGTCGAGATTGAGGAGCCTCGGGCCATCTGTCGTCGTTGTTCACTCGCAGCGCTGGGCTTGTCTCTGAATGAAAGGTCATTCACGAGAGAAGAGAAAGACATGGTGGTTTCTTGGAGTTGACCTGGAATTAAGTAGGAAAGCAGAACAGAACAGACCGCGAATGTGTTTTAAGTGTGGAGAAGTGCCAGGTACATGAGTAGTAGTATTCTGGTCTAGTCGTAGGGCGGGAAGGTTGGGGTGGGTTGATGCTCGCTCTCTTGTACTTTCGAAGTGGCGGCGGATGCTTTTTCTGACCGAGGGCTCTGGCGGTCTGGTTCCGATGTCGACTTCGGCTACGCACTGTCGATCACTCTTTTGGAAACTCGAAGTTGCTCATTGGCTGGGCACCGGCACTAGCTAGGCTAAGGCTGAACAAGCAAAGTGTTCCAGACGTTGTCCTATCTTCTTCTTCCATATCAACTCTCATCTGATGACTGTGTCGAGATTTCGTTGTCATTTATCCATAGGAACGGCTGACATCTTGCAAGTCCCAACTCTGTTAGCTAACATTGAACAAGACAAATACCTTGAACAATACGATCTGTCTTCTTTAAACGACCTTACACCCCTTGGATCCCGATGCGAAGTAATAAAAAGTCGGCTGACTCGGCATCTCGTCAACGACTTCACTCAAATCCACTCCACCCCCATCTTATCTGGAAGTGGGATATGATATGATATGAGTTCCGAATTCCTTCAATACCGAACACCGATTGCCTTCCAACATCAGACTTCGATGAAGTCCAAATCATTCATGACCATGGGCATTGCATTTCCTCGGCTTTGCAAATCTCTTCGCTGTGTCTCCGTGGAGTTGTTTGTTCACGCATTCCATGGGAATCTGGGAAATTCGCAAAGTACGCCGGCCCCCCACTGTCGGCCACCCTCCTCACTATCATCTCAAATGTTTACTCTTAAGTAAATATTGAGGCATGAAATTTCAGGCTTAAACAGAGTTCATTTACGAAAATTGAGCTGGCCAGTCAGTTCTGCACAGCAAACGCAGCTGCGGGGTGCTAGCGAACCAGCGAATTGAAAACAAAAGACAACAATGTTACTTGTGTTTTAATATCTAAAGCTTCCATTGTTGGGTGGTTCAGTGGGATATCGATTGTTATGCACTGCATATTTAAGTCCCTCCTTCAGAAGGTTGCTTTGTTGTTTTGATGTTTCTAGTGCCGCTCATTTCAGACAACTCGCTTGTTCCCCCGAACGTTTTCTGCTTTATCGAAATTGAAGCAAAAGATCTGAAGGAAAAGATCTTGCAGTGAACCAAATCAAACAGACATTCTTTGAGTCATCGTCAATTGATAAAGTTAGGTAAATGTTTCAAATAATTGTCTCGGCAGTACACTCGTTCTCTTCCCATTTTCAAAGGAGGACAGATGTTGTCAAGTTGCAGGTACTTAAGTACTTGGGAAAGTCTTGGCGATTGTCGAATTCCTAAACCGGCAAGATTAAGCTCACGCTCACCTTTCGACTTGTTCCTGCCTCATTCACCGTTTCTCTTCACGCGCTTTCCCGCCATGCGAATTCAGTCTGACCTGCCCTTTCTTTCTTTCGATTCTTCTCCCTCTGATTTCATCCCTCGTCCCATCTTCACCTCAACACCACCTCACAAATCTTCCTCGCCCTCGCCGACCATTGCCATCTGGTCTCACACTCTTTTTACTTTCTGAACTCTGTTTTACTTTGCATGAAGCTTGCCATAGCTTTGAAAGACGGCATGTCTACCATGGCCACCTACGGGAAGAAGAAGCGCTCCATTCTGCCTTCGTTCTCTGTTCTCCGAGACTTAGACAATGATCCCAAGCCCAAGAAAGATAAGTCCAAGAAACGAGGTGAGCTTTCTCCCCCTTCTCCTCCTCCTCCTGGGGCCACCTTGAGAGATGATAGCACTCGCAATGGTGTACGATGGAAGCTTGGCCTCTGCCAGCGCGCTTTTCTCCAACTGGTATTCCTTCGCCAGTTCCTCGATGGCTAACGGTATCTGTTCACAGGTTCATTGGCTTTCTCGATGCCCACGTTTCATGACAGTAACTTCAAGAAAGAGTCCCCCTCCAATCACCATGACGATAGCATCGAGGAGATGGCCAGTATTCTGCTCGACGATACCACGATGGATCAGCTCCGGCCCGAGGGCGGTAAACGCATGTCACAAAGTGCAGCTTCAAAGGCACTCCCAGGCTTCCCCCGCAGCGAGTCTCAAGATGGCAAGAATCTGCCTCAACTTCCCAAGCTGATCTTCAATGGCGATGACGCGTGGGCGATGAGAACGGCCCCTGTGGTCACGGCTGCTGGTACATCGAATCAGATGGAGTTCGGTGACGACAACAATCAGCCCTCAAGCTTCTTGAACCGTCTCTCTGCCCATACCAGAAAGTCCTCAATCCCAGAAATACCTCGCAGATCATCTAAGAGGAGGTCTGGACGCCCCAAGAGCACCGTTGGCCAACCTCGTGCTGAAGCTGGGGACCGACGAAGCGTTGCGAATCCTTCTCGGCAGGTAAGCAGTATTTCACCTCCTCGACCGAACGAACCTCCCCGACCACAGCAGTCTGGCTTTGTAGCTGCAGATGTCAACGGTAAAATCGAAGCCATGATTGCAGCCACCAAGGCATTGAAACCAGGCAGTGAGGGAACCGTACTCCTGGGCCCGTTGGTACCTACCAAGAAACGTCGTTTGGTCGACAACAAGGTCCTGACGAAGATGAAGACTGCCATCAATGACCGGTTCAGTGGACGAAATGCCAGGAAGCGTGACTCTATGATCAATGACAAGCTGCTTGATGCGTCCCTCAATGAAGCTCAAGACTTCGAAGAGGAACTTTCGGCTTCTGCAATAGCACTCACAACCATGGAGCTTCGAATGAATGAAGGTAGGTTTGCTATTTCTTCTCGTACTTTCGTGGTACTAATACCTGCGATAGGTGATAACTTCAAGAACCCGAAGATTTATACCCTCACTGGTCACGGCAATGTGCGCCGCAAGCCATTAGCAGATGATGGCAAATCGTTGAGAAGCCGAAAGTCGACTGATCATCCCGATGACCCATTCTCGGAGCGTCCACATTCTAGTATGTACTGGGTTTGCAGAAGGAATGGTTGGTACATGGTGTTCAAGTGATGCCAAAGTGCTAAATCAGTATCCAGCGACTTGAATATTGCACATTGGTGAACATGATTATGGAAAGAATTAGATGCTAACCCTACAATCTAGGCAGCATCACACGTACGCCAACAAGCTTCGAAAACAGACTCCGAGACGATGCGTCCTATGATCAAGGTAGCGAATTCATCCCAGATTTACCGGGCCGATGCCACACTCCCAAGTATACCCGAGAGAAGAAAGTCAGAACGTCCATATATGACAACGACTTTGATGCTATGCTGTCTTCAAGCCCATTTGCTCAGTCAACACCTCGAATCCGACTTGAGCCAACCTTCGAGGAAGATGGAAAGAAGATACTGAAGAATGTTCCAGCGGATACTCGCTCCCTTTTTGATAGCGATCAGATGGACATTGACAGCGATACCATGAGCAAGGCACCATCATCACAAGAGCCCGTGAAGCGAAAGAACTCTCTTGTCAAGGACTACGGAGTCAGATACCATTCCTCAAAGAAGGTGAAGAAGCATCCGTCGCCAAGCAAGGCCGAACTGGAAGGACTGGAGCGAGCCCTACAAGACTTCTTACCACGCAGTCCATCTGAAGGCTTCCCACCACTCGACGACATATATCCTCTTGGAGAATCGTTGGCACCAGCTGCTGCACTCGCTCCAAGAGATCCGAATAAGAAACTCCAGGATGTCAAGCGTCGTGGTATGAAGCTTGAACCGCTCAAGATGACAGAGTCAATGCCAATCCTCCTGAGTCAACCAAAGAAGTCTCTGCCAGCATCTCCCCGCCAAAATATCAGCCCCATCGATGGTAATCGCCGCTACATGAGCCACAACAACATCGCTGACCAAATGGACCTCGACGAGTTGCAGTGGGATGACACTGCGTATAATATAGGCATGAAGAGAGTCTAATTATGTGTTAAGGGAGTTGGTCACCAGACGTGGGGGTAGATCGTTGCGGGGTTGCTCTTTATCGTAGTTTTGTTTTTGTTATTGGTTCCCATTTGTTGATTTCTGCGGTTGCATCTAGTATTTTTTTCTGATGATACCACATTTTGGCCTCACCCGAGGAATGACTGCATGATATGGAATAGGTACAGGGGGCTGGGAGAGGGGTTGTTTCGGGATGAGTTACTTTGCTTTTTCCAAGTCTCACAGCCCTTGACTGGTTTTTAATATGTTGCGCACCGCACCATGTCACATCAAGACTAAAGTGCAATGAAGTCAGGACAATCATGGCTTAGAATTATCGTCATTAAGACTTCTAGCTATCTGAAAAATTACAATACAAAATCCACTCTTTCAATCGCTTGCTCGCTTCAAAAGTCATTACATCGGGTATCTCGTCAAAATATTCATACAAGTGTTGTTGGTTTGCGCTTCATCAACCACGAAGCCAAGACATGAATGACTTAGTAGACTCGGTGCGAGCCCTTTCCATCAGTACCGTGCATTCTGCGAGTTCCAGCAGCCTGTAAAGGAATATTGTTAGCCTATATCCTCAATATCAAGAATTACAAGTAGGAGGAGTAGAGCAAAACATACCTTAACACCAGGACGTCTAGTAAGCGAGCCCTTCAACTTCATCATGGCGCCAGAGATCTTATCCCCGATCGTAGCATGGCGTCTCTGTCTCACCACGGGAGTCGTCGTGTGATGAGCGGCGGTGCGACGGTTCCCTCCCCATCGCGAAGCGCGCACTGGACGCCCTGGCTCGACGGTCGTGGTTGTCTTTGTGGTGCGTGTCTTTGCGTTGCGGCCGCGGAGACGGGTCATCAGCGTCGGCTTGGTGGTGCGGGTTACGGTTGCGTTGTTGCGGCGGGTGGTGTGCATTTTGATGGTTGTTGGTGGTGGTGTTGTGGGTGTGGATTTTGAAGGTTGTGGTGAAGGTGGTTGGTGGAGGGTTGTTGTTGAGGATGTATTTGATTTGTTTGTGGTGTGGGAAGCTATGAATGAGGAGAGGGTTCTTGGTGGGAGATTGATTGTTTGGAGAAGTTGTTGTTGTTCTTGTGTTTGTATCTGTGTGTGATGAGGGAAAGAAGAAGTGATCAAAGGGGCGCTCATCGGAGTAGTTATAGGAAAATCTCTCGTCTCCAGTAAGAGAGGCAGATAGGTAAGAGTTGGTGGTGTGCGTGATTAGGGTAAGGGAGGTGTATCAGAGAGTAGTTGTTGGCAGAAACTGGGTTTGCGCCGTGATATGACGATGGCTTCTGGATTATCTTTTCCTTGATGGTGAGGAGACGGGATGGACCCCTACCTACAGGATATTTTTCGCGGGGTGGATGTGGCTGGCGAGAGCTGTGGATGTGAAATGAGACGTCATGTCGGAGCTTGAGAACCAATGATTTCCTACTCTGATAAAGCGAGATCAAGTTGATGTGTTGTTGTTTTACAGGGTAGCTTGGGTGGCTCGAGTAACAAGGTCACGATATGGTACTCGTACCGGGACTGGTCGAAAACAGGTTGTCGGGAGGAAGCTTTTCCCTACCCCATACACACCCACACACGACACACACCTGCAGAATACAAGGCAGGCAACGAATAGAAGAGCTGGAAATAGATAATGAGATGTCTTGGCTGACGATTCAAACCTGTTGTGATGATGATCAGGGTTTGTATTGGCTTGGATTGGATTTGTTTCAAAGGCAGGGACGGCAAGGCAGGAGGACGAGGTCGGGAGACTTACCCGCTGAGCCACATCGAATGGTATGGTGAGACGTCTGTGGCTGGAAGAATTATGGAAGAATCCATTTGACTGACTGGATGTAAGGGGGTTTGGAAATGTATGGAAGGAAGGTTGAAGCTTGTTGTGGCTGAATGGAATGTTGATGTTGGGGGCTGAAGCGATTATGACGTTGGTGCGGCTACGTCATTGAGACCCTGTTTGTGGATGCAGGGGTGTGGCTTGATTTCGATATCAAGATATCAGATTGCGGAAATCGTGGAATTGCAGGAACGGAGTTTTGGTAGACGGAGGAAGAATGTCTCGAAACAGAAACTCGGATCTGGTTGCGGACGGCCTGCACAGCTTGCTCTGTCAAACATCTTTCAAAATCCCAAAATCATGTGACATGTTATCATGTGACCGACAGATATCTGCCTTCTGTTCCTTCGCGCGGGTAGCACGAGTTCTTTCGTCATATCCGTACCCGATAAACCATTCTTCAAAGGTTTCTGGTCATGATTCACGCTTCATCACTCGGCTTGATCTTGAACTTGATATGCTGGGATATCGGCCCTGCAGCTGTCTGCAGCGACAAGCAAGGTAGAATCACAACCACGGAATCGTCAGAGAGTGGCCAACGAATCCAAATTAAGCACGTAACTCGAAGGGGATATTCTCGAAGTCAGTCTCAATCAACCATAGTTGATTTTGAACCAAAAGCTGCAAAGTAAACATCACGTGCATTTAACCGATCCTAATCTCGTCCTCCCGAACTTCCACGGGTATTTGAAAGCCCAACGCATCCTTCGAAATTCGAAAATCACTACATAGATTCCCAAGATGGACGATTCTCCATAACACAGCACTCAAGTGCGGAAGCCTCTGCGTCTCCAGGGGATACATGTCCTTCGGTCGTACCTAGACATGCTTAACCTCCCTGACGGCTCCCTTCACCTGCACAACAAGATGCATTTGCTCTTCCGCTGCAGTCATAGTTCCATGCCATCTCCAGGCTGGAATCTTACGTTCGTATAACTCGTCAATCTCTGCTGCGGAACGGCTACGCGAAAAAGGAAAGTTAATGTCAGTCGTGCTTATCCTCCTGGATGTCATAGGATAAGGTGGGGCGGAAGGGGAGATAGTTGGTGGCGGATTCAATAGATGTGAGACTTACCCCTTGGTTTCGGGCAGATACATCCACATGATGATACAGACGGGTACGGAGAAGGCGCCGTACACGAAACCGGTCTTGAGACTAAGTGAGAGGAGCATGGGTGGGGTTGCGTAGCTATGGACGTTAGTGGGAACTTGAAAGTATTTCCTAGATAGAAGGATGTGGTGGTTCAGTGTTAGATTACATACCAAGTGGCAATACCCATGATGGAGTTGGCGAAGAATGTGACAGGTCCAGTCTTGACTGTAGTGGGTTAGCATTTTATCAAACATATTTACGGGGGAGGGGGGGTCTCTAAATGAGATGGCAGACTTACCTCGGAGGAGAGCATAGGGAAGTTCTGCCGAGTAGAGGTAATACGACATAGCGATGAGTTGGAACGAGAAAGTCCAGAAACAACAAATGACCAGCTACGCAACAACGTATAAGTACAGAAAGAACAGATCAAGTCCTTGAGAGTTCAGTGAACATACCAAAGCAGTGCCAGCGGCTGCATTTCCGCTCGTTGCTCCTGTCCAGTGTAAACCGCCAACGATGAAGAGGATCACGCACACAGCTGTTTGGCATGTGTTGACGACGACACGACGACCAATCTTGTCGGTGCTCAAGGACCAGAGCAATACAGCGATGAGGTTGCAGCATCTAAAAGAGAATTAGAGACGTATGCACAGCTGAAGGGGTTTGCGTTGGGCAGTTGGCTCACGAGAGAATGACGGTTCCGAGGAAAGGATCCTTGAGACCAGCGAGAGAGAAGAAGTCTATGTTATCAGCAAAGCTATGCAAGGGATCTAAAGGATGGTATGGCATACATGTAGAGTAAGTGCTAATAATCGCAAGACCGGCGAGTTGTTGCGAGATCGCAAGGACCATAACAGTGAGTGTACGTTTCTAACCTCCCATCAGCATATCCCTTCAATCTCAGCAGAGAAATATACTCACAAGATTAAGCCCCTTAAAAACATGGATGAATCTCGGATTATCCTCAAGCTGCGCCTTCTCATGCTCAATCGTCCTCGCGATGATCCCATACTCCTCCTCGAAATCATAATCTTCAACGCCGCTATACAATTGCCTCAAACTCTTCATGGCTTTCTCTTTTTCTCCTCGTCGAGCGTAGAACCAGGGAGATTCTGGGACGAAGATCCAGAAGATTATCATTGATCCGATGGGTGCCCAGAGGATCCGCATCGCTAATAGGTAGTTGTCCGGGTGCTTCTGGTTTAGCTGCTGCATCATCACGGAGCAGATTATGCCACCGATGTTACTCCTATTTGAAGATTAGCAATGAGTGGTATAATGTTGTGGGAGTGAACAGGATTTGCGAAGGAGGAGCGTACCAAACTGCTTGGAAAGTGACCATACCGCCTCGGATCCTGTTGGGACAAATCTCCATGATGTACACTTGGCATGTAATCCTGCTAGATCAGCAACCGAAGGCAAAGATAAGCAGACATGGTGGGAACACACTGGAGTACACCGATACCTGCACCATTGCAAAGCTTTGCGAGGGCCTATATGGAAATTTAGCAAGCGTGCAAGACTGCCACAATGGGGAAAGGGTGTACCTTACCCAGACAGCCGGGGTTTTAGCGGTATTGAGCAAAATGCAGCCCTGCCGGTGTCAACCCCCTTCCGTAGTTCAATTCTTGTATCCGTGTTGAGTCCCGACTTACAACAACAAGCCAAGCCCATGCGAGGTAGAAAGAGGCCTTACGACCATAACGATCGGCGAACCTAGCGCGGATTAGTTAAGTTCCTGCAAAGTTACAACTAATGAAAATATGTTTTAGGGATATCTACATACCAGGAGATGTGTGTGAATGTGACAATTTGACCGACGTTCTATGTTGATCAGCTAAAGTAACTTATCTGAAAGGCGGTAGTCATACCAAGAGAGCACTCCAAGTGGATACTAGTTATCATCAGCTTCCAGTAGATTTAGGAGGATACGGGATTCTTACACCAAGTAGGGTCAAGTGCTCTCACTCCTGTACCACCAGTGGTACCAAATTGCTCTAGGTAACAAGACAGTCAGCAATTTGCAACCAGCAATCTCCAGAGAGTGTTTTTTGGACGACGGGATGAGACTTGTCTTCCGAAGATCATGAGATACTGAGAAGAAAGGAGAGGAAATCATGGGCCGCTCCCAATCAATACTTACTTATGAACCCCTTATTTGCAACGATACTTCCTCCAGCACCAAGCTATACCAAGCACGCATATCAGATCGGTTCACACCTCCTTACTCCTACCAATTCCAGCTGGCAGACAAGGACCAGATCACTTACCTCAAACCCCTCACAGACATAACCCGTATAAACAGCAAGCGAGACCAGAACAACACGCTTGAAAACCCACACCGTGCGGGGGATAGACAGCTCATCGTACCTCGACTTGACGAGGCCGTAGCTATCATACCCATCGAATTTCACGGCATCGTCGTCTTGTGCAGGAGTTTCTTCGAGGTGGGAATGCCCCGGCTTGTCGACTGACTGGACCATCTTGGTGGTAGTGATTGATTGTGTGTGAACTGATACTTGGAGGGAGATTCGCCGTTTGATAGGTAGTAGATATAGGGTGTGTAGTCGAAAGTCTAAAGTGGCTGTCACTTTGACTTTTATAAGTTGATCTCTACTTGCTTGTGCCTGTGAAGTTCCCCCGAAGAAGAACCGATGTGATTGACTGACTACCTATGCTTCACTCATCGGGGGTGTTGTACTCGGGACAAAATACCCCGGAAACGAGAGTATTGTTCCTCTCCAGCTCACGAGGTTTGCAGGAGGTGAGGTATGGACACAGTGTTGAGCGAATGATGATCTTGAACACAATGAGGGGTAGTTGACTTGACACAGAGATGTGGCTGGATTGGGCTAAGATGTATGTGTGAGATGCTTGGATTCTATGTCGGGGGGTCACTGTGCCACTTTGCCAGACATGATACGTTGAACGAGTTGCGAGGAGATACCGTACCTGCCCTTGACTGGCAAAGGAGGCAGCTTTAAGTTGGTGCTTGCTTGGAGAAGGAGTGAGGAAACACAGTCGTTGCTTGCATAGGCTTACTTCCTCGACATTGCTTTCTTGCCATACTCTGTTGTGCTTCATCGGTTTCCTAGTAAGAGGGGAGGGCATCATTATTTTTCGAGAATGCGTACCGGTTAATGAACAACTCCACACGGAAAGGGGTAGCGATCATGGCCACGGCAATGTTACAATATCGTCAGACCCTAGCTTGAACCTCAAAAACTACAAGAGTAAAGATGCAAAACAGCCGGGCTTTCTTCGGCTGTGAAGAAATGCGGTTCGGTACTACTTGTTGCGAGGAGATTAAGGAGATCGTTGGAGGGATACTTGATTCGTACGTACAAGGGGGAATCCCGTTCTTTCAATATCACAACGCTAACGAGCAAGTATACTTACTGAACAGGGAACGAATCATGTAGGGTACTGTGTACGAGGAATTATACGATATGTTGGAACGCGGGGTTGAAATGCGGGGGCGGGGTAACACCTTACTGTATTGGTTCCTCGGGGGAACGCCACATGAAAGACATCCAGTGAGGAAGCGAGGAAGTGGAATAGTTGTATATCTTGGCTTCGGATTCGACGGGGGGAAGTTCGGTTTAACTTTCCCGAGTCGTGTCTTTGATATCTTGGTTGGGTCTCGACTCAGGTGGGTTTCTGAACAACCTCAGGGGTACTTTCTGTTTCTGTTGCATTTCGGGAAGACACTTCATAACTTTGAATGGTTAGATATATGTAAAGACAAGATTGAAGCTTGCTAACGATAAGGACGAGATTGGATAAAATGACATCTTGTCGCGCACTAGCGCAATTCTTTGGTGTAGTGCATGATTTCGTACCTAAGTAAGCATACCAGGTATATATACATAGCTCTCGGTTTCTCTCTTCTAGAGGAGAAAGCTCAACTGAACCAATCAAACTTTGAACACTTCTTCCACACTTCCTTTGATGGTAGATCTTTCAACCTCTTGAACACCTGCTCCACTTCTGCACGATACATCTCGTGGTTGTTGGAAACAGAGACACGTTTCGGTGTCAGGCGATAGGGCGCCCGTTACTTGTATGAAGAAAGATTCAGCATGGATTCGGAAGAGTATGACCACATGGTACAGTACTCTATCGGCTTATACGAGAAAATCAAGCGAGACAGGGAGAGAGGGAGAGAGAAGGAGAAATCACACCAAGACAGGAAGAAGCTCTTACCGAAAGATACTTTTTGCACGGTTGAGAATTTCGTGCCACAATGTACAGAGCCAAACTACGAACCAACCGCGCCTAAACATGAGGCAAGATCAGGGGGGTAGGTAGCGAAATACAACAACAATTCAGAGGATTTAAGCGAATAAACATAACTACCTACGTAGCTAAGTAAGGGATGATGTGGATGATCGCTAGCTAGTCATGACACCGCTAAACCGATGTAAAACTTACGAGTCATGGTAGAAAGATACAATAACCGTGGCTTTCATGCGGGCTTTGTCGAACCAACGCCTTGGGGATAGCATCAGCGGTATCCGCGTCAACGTAGTCAGTCTGTCACAGCCCAATCCAATCTGACCCAGAAAGCGCTCGTCTCAATGATGTTGAATGAATGATAAGGCTCAGAAGAAGGTCACAAGACCGGGACAGCGGAGCGAGGTGAGAGTGCGACATGTTTTGTGTTCCCGGTTTGACGAATGCTAATCGTGAGTTTATTTTATTGATCAGTAGAGTTTGCATCCTACTAAGTTGAGAGGGGAGAGAGATTATTGTCGGCAGTTGAACCAAGCAAGCACTTTCGTAGATGATAGTTGGGAAATGGTCGGGGAGAGGACGGGAAAGGAAGGGACTCGATTAAGTGAGTAAACAGCAGGTACAGTAGAAAGAAAGTCTAGAATACGGTAGCCCGTTCCTAGGTTTAGATAAATTTGGTTAAGTCTCCTCTCATGCACTGCGACCTAAGACATGTTACGTGAGTCTGGTTCTTATCTTTCGGTTCGTTATAATATGTATATAATATGTACAGATCTGGGTTCTATGTGCTCTATAGGCATTTCTTCGTCGGGTATTCTCTTGCCTCGCTCCATCTCACTCCACTCCACTTCACCTCACTTCACCCGCCTCCCCTTTAAACGGATAACCATACATCCCATCATACCCATCAAGCCCCCGAAAAGAGAAGACCATAATTGCTGTGTCAACCCCTCAAACTCCCAAACTCCACCCAGTATGTACAAGTCCACCCAGCAGTCAAATTCCAAGTTCCACCAGCCAGTGTGACATTCTATGTGCAACGTGCAAGTCATACTCCATCCTCGCCAATTCACCCTGGATATCATAGTTCGCCCTCACCCCCATCCTGCCAAATTCGTATCGATGGAAGCCTCCCCTTAGTTGTGTAGGTGGTGGTCAAGCAACGTAGTGCTAGTCGTTATCCAACTTCTCTCATCCCCGAATATTGTCCAACACCAAGAAAAGAAGCATCAAATTCAACATCAACAGCGCAGCAAACGTAACGCCAATACAGCTCCTGCTCAGCCATCCCAATGTCTCCTTCCGGCACAACGCAGCTGTGATGCCAGCTAGGGCGAAGCAAAGACTAGCAATGCAGCCAGCGATTGCTCCCGCGTCGACCTCTGCACGGAGCTTATGTCGGCCAGTAGCGATCAGAATGCTGGTAATTGCAATGAGCATAAGAGCTCCTGCAAACGCACCAACCATTCCGCGGAACAAGAGCATCTCCCGATGTCGCGAGAATTTCTGGTCGTTGATACTTGGAAAGGTTGCGTAGTGTGCCATGTATCCGGCTGGGAATTCGTTGTTGGAGGAAGCGTATGCATCGTCTTCGAGATCCGTGTCTACTACACTCTGTTGCTCCGCGAAATATCCATCGTGTCGATCAATCAGAAGAGAATGTCGCTCGCTGGGTGATGTACTGGGGCTGAACCATGCCTTCACACTCTCCATAGGTCTCTTTACTTTCGCAAAAACGTACTCGATTGTCTTTGAGCCGGGAAAGTTATCTCCGCTGGGGTTCACATATATCGTGTATGGTTCGTCCTCTCCTCCCTCACTACCATCATCGTATTCGTTCCAATATGTTTGTGCTACCTGTTGGACCGGAATCTGCGCGCTTGGTCGGCGGGAGTGACGTCTGGATGAGTTGGGACTTGGTGGCTCGCTGGCAGCAGGTGTTGAGGATCGGAGGTTTATGGAAAGATCCGAGTATTGTGACAGAAGAGGAGCGAAGTCACGGCGTACAAAACTCTTGGGGTTACCTAGAATCTCATCGCTGAATCGTTCTGGCAATGCCCTCGATCCAGTCCATTTCTATCATCAAATCAGCATCTGCTTCTCCTCTACCATGCAACGCAACATACCTTGTACTTTTTCATGATCTTATGAAATGCCACCCTTTGTGCCGATACGAATCGCTGGAGGTCCCGGATGTCGTCACCGCATCTGAATATGTCAACTTCGCATTTCCACAGTGTGTAGGTTCCGTTCCTACCTTTCAATTTGAACGTTATATCTTGCGAATTTGTCTCGGTGTTTTTGGGAGATGTCGCTTTCGCTCGACCGGGAAGTCCGGGCAAGAAGTCGTAAGACGACCTTCTGGAGGTGCTCTGGGACCAAGTTAACAATGGGTTTCAAGTTCGCAGAGGTAGAACATACGAAGGCGGCGACTGATTTCATCTGCCTTGCTCTTCACGAAGAGATCCACGCGGTCATGCTGGTTGGATAACTCATTGTAGAAGGCCGATTCGAACTTCTCCAGCCCTGGATCTGCCTGTCCTGGGATCGCGATCGCTTGTCCCTGATCCTTCGTCGTATTAGCTTTGATAAGATTCTTCAATTCGTTATAGTCGACATTGTCTACAAAAGATGCAGTTAGTGATTGATCGGCGCGAGCGTGGGATGGCTGGAATGCTGGTGGCCAGCCAGAGAAAGTCAGACATTGGAAGACTCACATGCAGCCCACTGTGGCACGGATTGCGCGTGGAAAGTCTGCCCGTACTTCATCCCTTCTTCACGTCAAACTTGCAGACGATTCTGCAAGCTCGTGTTGAAAGAAGTTGGGAGATGGATCTTTGTTTTGAGGGTTCAACGTCCGGAATCCGGGATCCGGATGTCTTTGTACTGGACTTGAACTGGACGGAGGAGGATGGAAGAAGCAACGCCGCAACTCGATCACTGCGCACTCACTCAACCACTCACTCAACCCAAGCAAGAACAACCAAGCAGGCAAGCCGTTGTTGCTGCGGCCGGAAGCAACGCAGACGCTGGCAAGCGGAGGCGACAGGGGAACGCCCTGGGTGATGATTTTGCGGAGGCGTAAAGTCAAATAGATAAGGTTTCGAAACGAACTGGCAGCGATGTCATTCGCTGCGCTCGGCAAGGTTCTGGCTGAAGCAAGACCTTGTTTCTTCGAGCCTTCCTTGGATGATGCCGTCCCAAATCTCAACTGGCAGGCAATCCGGATGATGGGATGGGATGGGATGGGATGGGATGGAAAAGAGGGAGGGAAGAGAAGGACGGATAAAATGCGTTTTTCTTTCTTTTCTTTTCAATTGAAGAGACAGATATGGGCACGGCCGAGCATTAATCCTCTTTCTTCGCCTTCCGCTTATGCACAGTCAGAAAGAATGGGTACACTATCGTGACCCTCCAGAAAAATCAGTACAGAATCTTCTTTTTGCTGCTCTCTTCTCAGCCTGCATGTGCCAGCCAGGGTTGCTGCGGGAAGAGGCCAGGGCAGCTGGTGGTGAGTGGTGGGTGTGAGGTTGTGGTGGATGGGTGGTGGATGGATGGTGGGGGGTTTGGTAGCAGATGGGTGTGATGCCGCGGTTGGTGGTGGGATGTTGTGGCTGGAGAGGTGGGAAGAGATACGAAGTAGATGTCTATGTTACTGTACTCGATCTCGCGATCCTGGCATGGTAAGGTTGCAGGGAGTTAAGGTAATCTAATGAGAAGTTCGTGCTTGCGTGCGTTCGTGTGTGTGCAGTGTGCGAACAGTCCAGAGCGTAAGGCACCGGGTTTGATACTTATCAGGTTCAAGCAAGCGAAGAGCGAAGATTGTAAGTGTTGGGAACAATGCGATTATGAAGAAGAGGATGACGGCGGGGGAAGTGAGTATGATGAAAGAAAGTTGAGGTAGAGTTCGGGCGGTGGAAACAATGTGCTCAAGACTGACTGACTACTGGCTAGTTAGTCAAAGGCCTGGACTAAATAGCAGCCAGGATTTACCTGCGACCTCTTTCAACCAGTAAAGGTACCGTCCTACTAACAAAGACTACTTTATTGCCGGCACCAGCACCAGTGCTTCATTTTCTCGACGCAAGCGGCTATTGTGATACCTCATTATTATTGAGCTCTTATTATTGCTCTTCAAATGACCGGCAGGGACAACATCTATAACAAACAATCACGAATTCCCCTCCACTGCTACTTTGACCAGGTTGGAGATGCAGGACAGGCCTCATACAGCGCGTATGCAAGTCTCTCTAAGCCGGGACCCGCCCAACAGCGGATCAAAGACCTCAGGTTGATCCTCCGAAAGCCCCATAGGACTTGAAAATTGCTTAACTGAAGTACTTAATACTCCCTTACAAACCAGGGAATATAGAGGCTCGACCTAATATAATCCAATCATCGAATGTTCCGACCTCGTAATAAGCGGGATGTGGATATAAAGAGGAGTTTCTGCTCACTGTTCCACTTCAACTGTTACCTACCTCTACCCACTTGTCTTGAGGCTGAATGCATATCTCCTCGGCCTACTGTAACACAATCCCACTGTCAACCGCACCATGCCAATACCACAGAGTCTTCCAGTAACGCAATCGGAGACAGGAAGCACACACAATTGATATTGATGCATGCCATGCCATGCCCGTTGATGCCGTACCATGAGAAGCCTCAGGAGAAAAGCACTGCAAAGGGAAGGACTTGTGCTTCTAGTGCGGGGTCAATCTCCTTTGTCCGGACGTTGTAAAAGTCCAGGAACCCGATCGCGAGATCTACAAGCCTAACGGTTCGTTCTTACGGTTCGTCTCAAATTTCGATAAACAAGCTACTTAAATACCTACTGAAGAGTTCACCGGAATTTGCCTTTGATAGCATTCCGAGGCAGACAGTAGTCCATACTCCGTACGGCTTGAAGTAAGAGACGGCGATGCTTCATGGTGGAATAATGCAATTGAACTCGGGGAAGTAATTTCGAAAGCCCGGCTACCCGCCTTCGAAGCCCGATCGCAACATAAGTTCAAGATCCCTAAGTAAGTAACTTCGTTGCAGTAGAAGCATCTTGACTAAAAAATATCATGGTCTTACGCCTAGAATTCTGGAGGCGAGATGTAACTCATGCACACCTCACCTCACGAGTGCATGCAGCATGTGTTCCATTCAAGGAGCTGCGCTGTCTGTCTAGGTCCCATCCCATTCGCTTCCCGAAAACACCCAAAACAAACAGTCAATTGGTGCTGGCAATACCGAGAAGAGAGCAACAATGGAACTGTTGCAGCAGGGGAATGCTGCAGCGGAATATCTCTTAGCAGATAACCGACTATAGCAGTAGTTGACCAACCAACCAATTACTTACCACTTGAAGTAAGCCTGGAAGGCCGGTTCCCTAGGTACGGCCGGCACTTGACCATCCATTGAACTACGTACCAACTGCAACCGGTACAAATATCTCAACAACCTTCTGAGTTTTCCCACTGTTGGACATGTCGTTGTGTGCCCTTGGTACGGTCTATCCTTTACCGTCTGTCCGTCTCACCAGAAGCACTGATTCGGGAAATCCATCACACGAGCACTTGCTATCTCATGGCACACTGGGTCGCATCGCACGCACACTACAGGTG
Source organism: Cadophora sp. M221 (assembly GCA_017366145.1). Classification (NCBI taxonomy): domain Eukaryota; kingdom Fungi; phylum Ascomycota; class Leotiomycetes; order Helotiales; family Ploettnerulaceae; genus Cadophora; species Cadophora sp. M221. The sequence goes on along the minus strand of JAFJYG010000311.1, from coordinate 33,109 downwards.
AGACAACAACGCCTCCCGAGACTGTTGTTATCCCGACACATAGTGGGGGTACGGTATCCGTATCTCAATCTTCAGTACTTTTTGTACCTAGGTACCTTGGTAACTGTGGCTGAAGCACCCCCGCTAGCTCATGCCCATCCAATACGCATCCACGTATTTCTCCGGGCATAGACTCCAACTGAGCAGGTCGAACCCATCTTGCATGTGCTTGTGATAACGGTGCATAAAAGGAGAACGCCCTTTGGAATTAGATCAAAGAAAGCGTTTCATCGAGTCTTGTCGTGCATATTTGTAGATAGGGAAATAATTGCGAGGTCGGAGGAAATGTCACTGCCAGCTTATCAGTGGCTTGAAGCTGGGAGTTGATAAACTGGTAATATATCTTTATCTGCTTAATGGGGCTTCGGAACTAGGTAGGGAGATGGGTGGGATAATTGGCCAGCTCATTGTTTTGGCTTGCAGTTTAGGCATTGAGAGTCTATGTACTGGAGTTGTGGTGGAACTTGCTTTATCAGGGCTGGTAAGAACCTGGAGGCCGCACAACGCAACTGAGGCGACAACATAGGATGCGTGAAAATGACCACTGTACATAATTTTGAAGTAACTAAACCCTGACAACTTCGACTACAATGAAACGCTCCCCGTCCAAAAGAGAGAGAGAGAAGAAAAAGAAAAAGAAACCATCCCCCAGAAAGTCCCAAAACAGAAATGTCCATCCACGTGACGATAAGAACCACGCTAAGCGATAAGAAGGCCTGACAACTAAATTTTCCCTCGAAACAACCTCAAACCAGCACGCACGCACAATTCGAGGTTCTTTGGGGCGGCAGCAATGGCCAACAGCAGCAGCGCATCCTCATCCATGACCTCGACATCACATACCATGACCGCATTCCCAGCTACGACAACACCCTCTTTCCCAGCTGCGAAAACACCCGCCATGGCTTCCCCAATGGCCAATCTCCTTCAAGCCCTCGCGCCAGAGAATAGACATACCTTCATCGCGCCGCCGCCTTCGTTGCCGGATGCTAGTTTGGGGTTTGTGAAGGAAACGCTGGATGCTTTTGCGGGGGGGCTGGGTGACGAGCAGGCCGAGAGGTTGAAGGAGCAGCGGAGGAAGCGGAAGAGGGGCGAGTCGGGGAAGGATGATGGGGAGGTCTTGAAGATTCGGAAGATCTATACTGAGGGCTTTGAGGTGGAGCAGGTCTGGGAACAGGCTAGGAGGGTTATTGATGCGCTGAGGGGTGATGCGGAGAGGGTCTTGGAAGAGCTGGGTGGGTTGGATGGGGAGAGTGAGGAGGAGGTTGATGAGGGAGTGGATTTGTTAAAGTTTGATGAGGATGGGTTTGAGATTGGCTCTGATGATGAAAGTATGGAGGAGGGTGGGGAAGAAGTCGAGGAGGAACTTGAAGAGGACGATGATCTAGAGGCTGATGGTCTTGGTGATGGTGAGGAGGACTTCTCTGACGGCCTGGGCGAGGAAGTGTTTGAGGATGAAGAAGAAGAGGACGAAGAAGATGCACCAGCCGGCCTCTATGTGGAAGATCCCCACAAGCTAAATGATGGCTTTTTCTCTATCGACGAGTTCAACAAGCAAACCGAATTTCTAGAACAGCAAGACGCAGCTGCCGATCCATATACTGGAGAAGCAAGTGATGAAGAAGACATCGACTGGGATGCTGACCCATCAGCACTTGGTTCGAAGCCCGTCTCAAGTTCAAAACGAGCTGCAGCAATGGATATTGATGAAGATGATGAGGACGAGGAGGAAGAAGACGAAGAGGATGGACCAACATTCGGAAATGTCGACCTCAATGCACCAGAAGGCGAAAGCGACGATGGCGAAGGAGACAACGACATGGACCAAGACCCAATCGGAGATAATACCAACAACATCCTCTACAAAGATTTTTTTGAGCCTCCCCCAAGAAAAGTCGGCAAGGCCGAAATGCAAGCCAGCTACCTCGAAAGACAAGTTAAGAAAGCCGCCCAAGCGTCAGCACCCGTTGACGACGAAGCTGGCATCGAGCGCGCCATAGCAGACGTTCGGCGAGATCTCTTTGACGACGAGTCAGATCCGGATGCCTCCGAAGACGCCTTATCAGACGTCGAGGCCGGCGATCCCAAGTCCCGAAAATCAGCACACGAGCGCCGACAAGCCAAGATCGCGGAGGAGATCCGCAGGCTTGAAGCTGCTTCTGTAGCTAAGAGAGAATGGACACTCGCAGGCGAAGCTCGAGCCGCCGACCGACCTCTCAACTCCCTTTTAGACGAAGTTCTAGATTTCGAACGTACTGGCAAACCCGTGCTGGAAGTCACGGCCGAAGTCAGCGAGAGTATCGAGGAACTCATCAAGCGCCGTATCCTCGCTCAAGAATTCGACGAAGTCATCCGTCGTCGCCCAGACACCGAGACGGCACCCTCATCCCGCCGCGGCCTCTTCGAGCTCGACGACTCGAAACCCCAACAGAGTCTCGCGGAGATGTACGAGGAGGAACACGTCAAAGCCCACAACCCCGACACCTACGTCTCCAAATCTGACGAGAAGTTACGAAAAGAGGAAGCGGAGATTGATGGTCTCTGGAAAGATGTCAGTGCCAAACTAGATGCGCTCAGTAGCTGGCATTACAAGCCCAAGCCCGCTGCTCCCAGCCTGACGGTCGTGAGCGACGTAGCGACCATCTCTATGGAAGACGCGCAGCCTACGACAGCAAGCGGTATCAGTGCTGGACAGAGCATGCTCGCACCACAGGAGATCTACAAGGCGGGTAAAGACAAAGCGACGATCGAAAAGGGCGAGATAGTACCACGCACAGGCGCCCCCGTCGCGAGGGAGGAGATGACGAGAGAGGAGAAGTTGCGGAGACGTAGGAGGGAGAAGGAACGAATTAAGAAGCGGGGTGGTGAGGAGATCAACCAGAGGGCGGAGAGTAGGAAGACGAAGCAGAAGAGGGAGACGATTGGCGCTTTGAAGAAGGGTGGTGTCAAGATCATTGGGAAGAAGGGCGAGGTGAGGGATGTGGATGGGAATAAGGTCCTGGCTGGTGCGGAGGTTAATGGTGCGGGTGGGTATAAGCTGTAGATATTACGTGAACGTTTACTCCTCCTCATGATGGATAGTAAACTAAATGAAAAAGGTGCCCTATCTCAACTTCAGCGATGTTCACAATGTTTTGCTTTTCAAAATTCAAGATCCAAAAATATCAAAGCGGTTCCACCACCCAAAAATCCAGCAGCTCAACTTTCTTGAACGTGGGTATACTTATATCCCGATTGGATCACTCCAGATTGTCAAGTTTTCTGTTGCACGTCGCAGTGGTTTTTCCGAGGTTTCAAAATATGTTTGTCCGAAGAGGGTTGTGGTATGGTCCATCCGGGCGGCCGTTTTGTTTACTTCAAATCTCGCTTGTTGCCCCTTAATCTCTTCATGTTTGGAGAATGAAGGCGAGCCGATCTGTGTTTTGGGCACACCCGGAAATTTTGACGTGGTCAGTGACTTTTGGTTTATTTAAGAGTTGTTTTCCCTTTTGTGCTTGGTGCTGGTGGTCGAGGAGGTAGTGCTAGAGCAAGAGCTAGCTCTCTATCTCTCCCTCTACAATTCGAAATTATTCGGGGTGGAATTTGGACATTCTAACAACGGATGCTTTTCAAAAGAGCATTTTCAATTTAGGGTTGAGATAATTTTCGATATAGATGGGTTGTCTTCAATACTGCCACTGGAGTTCCGTACAGGTCTACCAGGGCTGATGCGCTCCGTCAGGTATATCCATTAAATGCTAACCAGTCCCCAACTCATGTTGCTGTGACCTAGACTCATATCCCCTTTCTACTAACCTTCACCCTGTTGATATACATCATACATATCCTCTACTTTGGAATCAGTATGCAGTCCAATGGTTCCTCCTTTAACAGCTAATTATACCAGCACGAAGTCTGCGATTGTGAATAGCGCGGAAACGACATTGTCGTGAAACCTCTTGATTACCATCTACAGTCTGAGGCCAAGCTCAGCTATTAATCTTCGATTTAGGATCCATGCATGTTGAAGCCTTTAAGACCAGACTCCAGAGTGCAGATCTCGAAAACCCGTTTTATTCACAGTGTAATCATTGATGAGGGGACAAGCAGTGTGCTAGCGACGGCGAGTGGATTGAGGTTGGTTAGGGTTTGGCATAGCCAAACTCAGTCTGGGGGATTGTACATTTGGAGGAGATGTCAAGGGTGAAACGAGAGAGGCTTTTGAATCCAAATCCAAATCCGAATTGAACGAGTGTAGGACCAGTAAGACGACAGAGGGTTAGAGGTATGGTTAGTAGTGTTGCACTTGGAATTAAACATTATAAGTAGGCTATTGGATGGAAGAAAGGAGAAAAAGAGAAAAGAAAAAACGAGGTGTATTTTTGGTAAACCAGAAACGCTCGAAGGAAGAGTCTCGTTCTCACTATCCCTTTCCTTGCATCACTCGCGGCATCTCTTTGTAGTGAAAGAATGATTTGAAAAAGGCAGTATTTGTGAGAGGTAGACAATTGTTACGGTGTTGACCTAGAGCACGAAGCTAACTGTGACGGAGGAACAAATCTCGAAGTCAAGCAAGTTATTTTCGTTGATCATCACAGGGAACAAGTCAAGGAGACGAAAGAGCCACCAAGATTTTTAAACGGATGAACAATCAAGCATTAGAAGCATCGTATGAACAGCATGAATTCGATATCCCAAGAAAACCCAAAGTCAAGCGACGAAAAAACCCAACCTATCCATCCCATCCCCTGCTTGTCATATACACATCAAGGATAAAAAAGCAAAAACACTGAAAAGTGTTAAAGCAGACAAAAATAGGTATCCCAATCGCCACGCCTCAACGCCCTCTCCTATGGACCCCTCTCGAGACCACACGTACCAGCGCGAAAAGAACTACCGGCGAGAGAAGAGCGAATGATGTGAATGAAGCCTCCCTCCCTAGTCCTTCTCTTCTCGAAATTGCGAAACTGCGGCTCATCGCCGCCATGCTAAGTTCCGCAGCAATAAGCTAGGAAAAAAGCCATAAACCATAAACTAAACATAAAATTGTGCCCCATTTTCCACCTGCCTTTCCAATACTCTGTACAACCCAATTCCCTGTCCAATTTGGACGCCCAGTTTCCAATTTTGGCTTGTTTACTTCTTCAAAACGGCATCGTACAGCGTGATCAAAGCTGTGATGCCGGTTCCGGTAAGCACACCCTTCCAGCCACCATAGACGGCTGAATTGATACGTGCAACAGACTCCAAATCGACCAAGCCGCCAAAGGTAACATCTTGGCCAAAGACAACGAAAGTCATCAATGCTTTGGCGATGCTGAAAGTCAATGGATCAAATTTATAGGCGAAGTGTGGAGTGTGGCTTCGGGTTCTTGATGGCTTAGCTGTCAGGTTGAAGAAGTACGAGGCGACAAACGGGACGACCAGAGTAGTGATCGCCCACAACGAAACGGGATTCCAGAAGGAGGCCGTAAGAAGCAGGAACAAATCCGGAATCTTGACATCGTGAGGAGCCGAGGTCAGGTACTTGATGACTGGGATTGTGAACGCGTAGCGGTCGGCCAAGACCTCTTTTCGCAAGTTGTAGAACTCGAAGAGGATCACAACGGCTTGCACAGCCTGAACTGTGGAGAGACTTTCTCGCGTAGTTTGCGCATATTCGACGAGGCCAGAGTCCTCGTACATGTTGGCAACCTTGGAGCGTAAGACTTGTGTTCGGCGATCGATCGCGTCGGCCACGACACTTGGCGATGGTGGTAAGGGCACATTCGAGGCGAATGATAGATTCGAGAGCGCAGAGGCGCGAGGAGTACGAGTCAAGGCGGATCTGGCGCGCGTAGTCGCGGGTTCGACTTCGGAATCATCGCTGCGAAGATATCAACAATGGATCTGACGCGCATCCGGGGCGCGTATACTCACGTCGCAACAAGCTCCTCCGCAGCTTTTGTAACTCTACGCCTTACCGACTTGACCTTGGTCTCGATATCAGAAAACGCAGAAGTTGCTTCCTTCTTGACTGGAGAGCTTCCACCTCGTCCCTTGTAGAATGGCGCAAACTGTGTGTCGGACGAGAATTTGGAGGCATTCTTGTTCAGGTAGTCATCGAGTGCGACCTCGAGATCGGTCTTCTTCATCCCCTCGTATCTATGGAATGTTAGCCCGTCTGCTGTAGAATTTAGGGTCTGCGGGAGGTGTTATACCCAGTGAGGCCAGCGCTCTCGCTGAGTTCGACCAGCTCCGCTTTGCGCATCTTCTGCAGCCAGCTCGATGCTCCGGACATTTTGAATAAGGCGACTGTGCGAAGCGAAGTTACGCGATCGTAATGGATATGGTTTTATTGGGGATTGAGAGAATTTTTGTGAAAGCAAGAATGTTGTACTCGTGGGGCAGAGGGAAGTTCGTGTAGGTTGTTGATATGTGGGGGGCTGGGCTGGGGACATGTAAACACCACCGAGATGGCGCTAGAGAATCAGAGGTCAACACGTGATGAAAAATTGGGAAGCAGCGAATGAGGATGCCGTCAGCGACGTGGTATTTGGATCTAACGGTAATGGTCACTAATAGGCAAACTACAAGCACAAGTTTCGATTGGTTCATTTGATGGAGAGATGATCCTGAATTTTAGCAGCAGGATGAGTCTCCCAGCCACCCTCCACCTACACGTCACACAGGACATATGTACGGACACCTAAGTATGTAGGGATTCTGAAATCTTCATCTTGGTCTTAGTTCAGAGGAAGTCGGATATTGGTAACTTACAAGTACATATTTCTATCTACTCAATGATATTGACGAATCTTTCCTCCCCCTTCTTCACCACTCGCACAGGAATGAATCCTGGAGCTTCATGTAGTTTCAACGTGATGAGTGTCGTTGCTTTCCTGATCATCCTTCTCGCCTTATCCTGAGCCTTGCTGTAGACTTCTTTCTTTTCCTCATTCGTCATCTTCGCAACTTCATCATCAGTTGCCCAGTCGTCCACAGCCAACTCAATCGAATACTTCTGGAAGATCACAGACAAAACACCCATAACCTTGACTTGAGCCAGTCTTCTTCCGAGACATGAACGAGCTCCATCCGAGAAAGGTATATATGCGCCTCGAGCTGGTCGAAAGAGCTGGGCGGACGTGTCTTCTCCAGTAAATCCCCCAAAGTCTTCATCTTCTTCCGATGATTCCAAACCACTATCTCCTTGCTGCTTGCCGCTGGCTGTGGCTTTCACAAGCCATCTCTCCGGTCTGAAATCGTAAAGATCATTGGATCGACCTGAGACCTTAGAGGGCTGTGAAGGCCAGTACTTTGGATTTCTGTGAACGCCAACTGTGTTGAGCGCTACATGAGCACCCGCGGGCAATATGACCTTCTTTCCATCCAAAACAATGACTTGATCCTGCGATTTCGAGACTTGCTTTGGGATAGCAATAACTGGTGGCATAATGCGCAATTGTTCTTGAAGAACAGCACCAACCATCCCGCCGAGTAAAGTGTTGATATTCGAGTCGTAGTCCCATGTCTCAGGAGGCTCGTTTCCAAATATCGACTGGACTTCCTTCTGCAAGAGTCGCTGTGCTCTGGGATTAATCGCCAATTCCATCAGAGAGAAGTGGATCGAGTTCGCGGTGGTTTCATGCCCTGCCACGATCATGACGAATGCATTACCCAAGATATCCGAGTCTGAGAGAATTGGTTTACCCACTTCTCCCTTCTCGGCACGACCTGGAGATGGCTTCCTGCCTGCAGAACCTTTCGAGTCGCCGTACGAACTTCGCACGAGCATGCCCATGATATCTATCCCTTCGCTTTGCTTGCCTTCCCGAGCTTCCTCAACTTTTTGAGCGAACAATTCGCTCATGTATTGACGCCAATTGATGTAGGAATCATAAGCTTCATGCGCACCCTTGAATGGAAGATGTTCTGTATGAATTAGCCCATGTCGCAAATGTTCCTCGCATAAAAACTTACTCAGAATCCATTTTGGTGTCAACAGAACCCATATCAGGTTCCCCAGAAGCGTATCCAGCGCATGCTCAAAACTCATGGTATGCCCCTCAGGAGCTTCATTACTACTGTAAATTGCATCCCTAACACTCGTCTTCTCATCAGGTTTCTCTCCAGGCCACAAGAGGCGCACACCAAAACCAATCCGACTTATAATATGCAGCGTCAATCGCATTGTATCCGTGGGCACTTCCGTGAGTGTGACATTCCCCGAACCTTCTGCGCCAGTCCACTTCCTCAGCATCCCCTGTGCCTGCCTACACGCCTCTGCAAAGACCAGCACATTGTTCTTCTCGTTGAATCCAGGAGATGTGATCTTCCTATGCTGCTTCCACTCCGCGCCTTCCGTCGATATTATGTTCCGGCCGAAGATTTCGAGGATTCGGTAGGATTCGAGAGGTTTCGGGAAGGCTTCGCGTCTTGATGTGACTTGGTGCAATGCTTCTGCATTTGCTAACCAGACTTGAATCGCACCGGGGGAGACTTGTAGGAATACATCGCCTCTCTCTTCGAATGGGTCGAATTGAAGATCCCATACCCAGTCAGGCATCACATATCTGTATAACGTCAGCTGTGTCTGTGTAGATTTTGGGAGGAGTCTCGTACGGAATCCACCAGTCTGACAGCCCCTTTGGCAGATATGAGAATACTCTGACCCATATCTTGTGAGTTATCAGCCATGCGGTATTGTAGATGTTGACAGCTGCAATTGTCAGTGTTTGTTGGAGGGCTGGGAGCAGATGTACTGACGAACGACTATGTACGGAAGACCAGATCTTTTCGCCGCCGCAATGTTCCTGAGCAGACCTGAAATCGTCGAATAGATCCAGTAGATTGCAAGCACCGCGACTGCGATTGCTATTGTCGAAGCCATTGTGAAAGATTAATGCAGCTTGTAACCCCCAATTGTTATGGTTTGGCGAGGGGCTGACAGCAAAGGTATGACAAAGGATGTTTAGGAAACAAAGACTGCACTGCAGTCAGAGAGTTTATTATTAAGAGAACATGAAGTTGTCCGGCAAATGATCAGCTAGGGGGGAAAGGAAATATGGAAGTGGTAATGGAACGGAACGGTGGTGACGGCAACGACTCGACTCGACCCAAGTGGCACACCGGTTGGTCTAGGGAAGTTTTACATCCGCAGAGGCAAAACTTCTCGCCCGGCCGCTTAGGAGGCTGGAGTGACTTTGAGGGATGTGAGGCCCAGCCAATTGAGATATCTGGATTGCCGCGTACGGGACAGAGGGGGTTGAAACCGCCATAGTTTCTGGGTTTCAGTTGCGATGTTGGGTAATTTTAGACACTGACTGAGGTGTCGACGCTTTGGGCTCTCCGTCTCATCGCATCAAGCAAATGCACCTACAGGGATAACTGCTTAGGGTGGGATTTCCCCATCCCCATTTTGATAAACAGCGTTTCTGATTTGAGCCGAAAATGCTGCATCTACTGTTCCCGATTGGGAATTCAACCTGAAAGTTGGTTTATTTCTTCTTTCACAAATACTCGTTCAGACTCCAGAGATGGCCTCGTCAGTTTGTCAAAGTGCTTGTGACTTAATGGTTGATTCTATGAGCAAGCTAGGACTTTAGTGGTCTTTGACACGCAATCATTGAACCTTTGGCCTTGAAGGATCGGTAAGCTAGATGGAATAGAGACTTGGAGAACGGTACAGCTCAATCCGGCTGAAAACAATCCTAATAGAAGCCTCTTTTGGGTGGATCTTTCTCGGAAAAGCCACAGCCGTGTCGGCTGAGAGACGTGGAAATTGGGCTTGAGATTTGGTAGGTGTTCATTCGATCTTTCTTTTGGAGGGGCTGATAACGGGTGCTCCAAACTCCGTTCATAGTGTAAGCTACTTTGAAGATCGTTTTATTGGTCAAGTCTGAAGACTTCATGATGAGGACCACCTAGTTGAGAATTTGCATCTTAGAAGTAGTGTAAACGAATTCTTGACTTTGCTCAGCAGTTACTTGGAGGAGTGAGGACTTGAGAGTCGTCCATTCCCAAGGGAAAAGACTACTTGAGCTGTCCTATGGCCGTTTCGCACTGAAGAGCCTTAAAGTAGAATTGCGAGAGCCAGAATTCTAATCTTGACTATTATGTGCAGCAGAAGCAAATTGAAAGGGTACTTCACGTCATAGTAGGATTATAATCTCAAAAAGGTTGTACTCCTCTAGGTATGGAGTTCATCTCAAGATACATTGCCGAGAGGAAGCCCGCAATTACAGGTCTCTTTCACAACCTACGATCTTCCCATATCGCAATACAATAGAGAAAGCACACACAAAAACACCGTTCACAACCCGGAGTAGATTAGGGATTGAATCGCTGGTTTTTTGCAAAGAAGAGGTGCCAAAGTCCAAATTCTCCAAATGCGATCATGGCACGTGACCAGGAGGGGACACATCGGCCGCCCTAGCTGATTTTCCGTCTCGCTTATCCCACAGAATTAATCGCAAATTCGGCCAGAGAAACGAACGACGACAACCTCACCACCAAAAACCGACCACCGCGATAAATCAGTCAAGATGGTATGTATAATTTCCTATCTGCAGTGTATAATAGGGATGGACGAAGGCGAAAGGAGGAATTAGGAGAAGAAGGGCGACTCTGGAAACCTCGAAGACGAATTCGCGACATCATCAACCACGCCTGGCCGAGAACCATTCACCTCCCTCCAAACACCACCGAACATCGAGAGAGTCACGACAAGTGTGTGGGAGAGGCTAACTAATCACCTCCAGGTCAACGTTCCCAAGACCAGACGCACCTACTGCAAGGGCAAGGACTGCCGAAAGCACACCCAGCACAAGGTTACGCAATACAAGGCCGGAAAGGTATATACATCTCGAGCGCGCTGCCGCTGTGTCCTCACGGAGCGAAAGAATGGAATGAGGTTCTGACATGATTGGGATAGGCATCTCTGTTCGCGCAAGGAAAGCGTCGTTATGATCGCAAGCAGTCCGGTTATGGTGGTCAAACAAAACCCGTTTTCCACAAGAAGGCGAAGACAACGAAGAAGGTCGTGTTGAGATTGGAGTGCACAGCTTGCAAGACGAAGGCACAGTTGGCGTTGAAGCGTTGCAAGCATTTCGAGCTTGGGTATGTTTCCCCTGTCGAAGCCCTCCCCTCCAGCACATATTACCATTCCCGAAATCCGAAATATCCGCGATCTTGAGATCAATGGAAGCTAATACTTTCAACAGTGGTGACAAGAAGACCAAGGGTGCTGCGTTGGTATTCTAGATGTTCTGCTACTGCTGCTGCTTTTGCAATGACTCCCTTTCTTCACGTGGGCGTGGGCATGGACATGGATGGACGGACTGGCGGATTTTGCGTGGACACAATCGTTGAGCTGGGTGGTGCAGGGGATTTTCGACATCGATCAGGTCTCTGTATCCTATTCTACGCCGCCGAAGGAGCATAGCAAAACGTTCGCTCATACCAAAGCATGAATTTCTGACTACCGAACTTGGGCTGCAATTGTGATTTTGAAGGGACATTTTGGATATGTGATGTGATGGTCTTGAGCTGGCGTTGAATTGCTCGGGTCTTTGATTCTGGAGGGTCTTGGATGTATTGCCATGATTCTGGAAAGCGTAGTGCTTCGTGCTGATGCTGTTCTACCAACTCTTCCGCCACAGATCCGCGGTTAACCAGAAGCCACTCCAAACCCAAATCCTCCAGTAGACCCCAGTTCGTACATCTGATATCTCAAGAATATCTGTTTAGACATCCTCCTACCCTCCGGATCATTTACGGGCCGAGATTCGTGGTCAGCTTGACAGCTTGACAGCCATCGCTAGTTTGCCATTGTCGCTGTTTGGGGTGTTCCGAGCAAGATAAGTCACTGCTTAGCTTAGATTCTTGTGACCTCATTTCTTCTAGTATTTTCGTTTCACATGCTCGAAGTGTCCTGGGTATTCATGGAACTGCGTCTATTTTTATTCTAAATGTTCCATGTAAACGTCTAAACCAGTCTAGAATCTAAATACCACTTTAAATCCACATCATCCACACATCTCTTCCTCATGAGATACAATTCCCTATATTCCTCTAAAATCCCTTCCCCAATCTCACCGTCTCCCCACCACCATACCAAAGCGTCCCCATCCTAAAATCCAACCCCCTCTCCTGTCCCACAATCCACTCCCCCCCCTCCTTCCTCTCCTCCCCAACCGGCCAATACTCCTTCTCCAACCACTCATTGATCTCCTCAATCAACTCAATGAACCTCGCCATCTTCTCGGGACTCGCGTGGTCCTCCTGCGTCAGAAACCGTCCGATGGTGATGTGCGAGCTGGGAACTACGTAGCGCGAATCTACGGTAACGCCTGTACTGGAGGCGATGTTGAAGAGGTCCCGGCGGAGGTGGTGGTATGTGTACTCGTCGTTTTGCTTCATGCGTGATGATGATGGTGTGTTTGGAGAGGAAGAGGAGGTGGTGGAGGGTGAGGTAGGTAGACCTTCTCCGGCGGCGGGGAGGAAGGAGAGGGCTAGTGCTGCTCCGTCGTAGGAGAGCATGGGCTTGATCAGCCGTGGGCGGTGTGTGTATGTGTAATCTGTGATCTTCTCGGCGGCTGAGGGGCCGAGAGATTGGATTATGGCGGTTATTTGTGCGTGGGTGAGGGAGTGGGTTAGCTCCAGGGCTGTGAGGTGGAGGTTGGGGACGGGCATGAGCCAGAGTTCTGGGGATGGGGTGTTAGTTCATGACAAGTCAAGATAAGTTGAGTGAAGTTGAGGATCACGAGGGGGGTTTGAAGGTGGGGGGAGGGGTAATTTTGGTCTTAGGAGTGGATGGTTTGAAAATGATGATTTTTTTCAGCTCCTTTACGGAGGAAATGACATTTTGATGTGTCGGGAGGACAGATGGACGTAGACGTACTTGGAGCTAGAGAGAGGAGTTTCTGCTGGACTTGATCGACGAGAGACCGGATGTGAGCTGGTGGTCTGGCCCAGAATACGAGACAGTTTCTTGGGTCTACGAAGCCGGGTTCGATTGAAGGGTCCATTACCCGTTGGAGGATGGGGTCGAGTATCAATCCTGAAAACTCTGGGGAGAGCAATTTCTCTTTCTGCTGGCCATTGCGAGTACTGCGGTGGGTTCCGTATCGGGTTTGGAGTTGTGCCTGGGAAGGGGTTAGATTTTTCTTCAAGTAGATTAGGAGCAATTGAAAATGATGATAAAATGTGAAGCTCCTGTCATGGCTTGCCAGAAATGCAAGGAGGAAAAACGGAATGAAGACTTGAAAGGAAGATATTTACTAACAGCTTCATTGTTACACGCCTCAAGAAGGGCGTCATAGGGATTTGCATAGGCGGAGATATCGACCCCTGAGAGATCCTCAAACTTATTTCTTGAGTCTGCGGTTTCCAGAACTTGGGGTACCATCTTGAAGGATTTCCTGGGAATTTACCCAAAATAAAAAATAATAAAGAAATAAAAGAAAGCTCCAGAAATGTAGTTCCCCTTGTCCACGGCTAATCTGTATTCGAGCGTCCGATTGGGTGCCCCAGTGCAAGGCTGTCTCTTGGAAAAGACGCTAATTCGAGAAGCGACCAGACCAGACCCAGCCCAACATGGAATCAATCAAGCGCCTTTCCCTTGAAATCTCGATCCTCTCCAACTCACAACGACCGCAACGACCACATGCCACACAATAAAACCAACACAAGGGAATCCCAAGCAGGTAAGTGGGGAGATGCTTACAGACTGCTACGTCTTTGGCAGTAGGAAACTGGAAAGTTCACGTCCAAATATGGACCAAGCTCGTTTGCTGCTCAGCTTCGAATAGCCCCGACTCAAGCGACAGGCTCAATTCGAGGACTCTCAGCAGCAGACTGAGTAGGTATTTGCTCCTCTCTTATCTCTCTAACTAAGGGTTCTTGGAGATCAGTCTCTGCCGTATCAAACATGGGGTGAAGCTGGAAGACTCTCTAATACCTGCTGATCACAGAGCCCCACGATCGTATGCCTGCTATTTCTCCTACCCCTCCAACGGATACCAGCTCAGAACTTTCTTCCAACTGCCGCTTACAATCACCTCCACCTCCCTCCCTTTACAACTCCAAAGGAATACAAGGCCACCGGTGCTCAAAGAAACCAAAACAACAGAATATACCTGGAAAGTACTCTCGTCGCTGTCGCTATACCAAGACCAAGGGTAAGTCATTGCCCCCAATTCACGCTCCCCCCTTCCTCGGGCAATATACACGGCTTCTTCCCTTCATTCTCTGCTTATCCTTCCTCTTCCTCTCCAACCTCAATATCTCTTCCTTCAACAACATTGCCTTGACCAGTACGCCCACACCAGCTAATGACTTCTCTCATAGAATACCTACTTACCTGTCTAGCAGCTGCTCCACCGGCTTCGCTGGAAGCGAGTTTCCCACAGCATGCTTTATGCCAATTGGCTTCAGGTGGAGCTCTTCAGTTGAGTCTAACCTCAAATCTCTTCGTCGTAAGGTAGGTCTACCCTGGAATCTTCTTGCATGCCCACAGTTACATGCCTGATCGGAGACTGACTTTCTCCTTCCAGCTTGATCCAGTTTTGTCTTGAGGCAGATGACAAATCTTGTGCTCTGGATCGCGTTTCATTTGCCATAGCGACTTGAGCCATTAAGTTCCTTCTCCGCCATATTACTGCTATTCTCAGGGTTTGGGCCCATCACTTGATGCATCCACTGATGCTCTACCTATTGAAGTTCTCCTCGTGCTAATGGTTTTATAGGTCGGCTTCACTTGAAGTACTGCGTGTTCTTCTTCACTTCTCAGACCTTGGCAGGCCTTCACGATGAAGCCTCAACTGGTGGACCATTGATCGAAGTTCGCAAGCACCGATCGACTTTCATCAACTCTTGAACACTCTCACTGCAGATTGCTCTCTCTAGCTCCCTGTACCACTGGCATGCCTTGGAAGTCGCCAAGTCCCCTCGGCATCTTACCCGATGCATCAACGACTCGTGTTGCCAACGACTACTGCTCGCTCCTTCCGCACAGGACAACATCGATATCGTTTGGGCCAAATAGGTACACCATGAGACTTCATCTCAGGATGCTCTCAGGCCTGGCATTATACCATCCTCGCAGCTTTGCTAGTCGACCTTGGACCATCGAGCACCTGGCTGGAGAGTTCCATATCCACAAGACGCTTGTCCTTGGCAGGCTTAAATCATAAGAAGTGTGGATGCGCTATAATACTAATTGATAATAGCTAGTCTCCTTCCTATTCTTTGGACAAGGAAGACTTTATATAGAAAGCTCTAGTGTGCCTGCTTCAATAATAAGCCGAAGCAACTGTCTCTGGGACAGAGGCTTTCTATTCTCATCTGTGGCAGTCACTGAGACCATCCACTTAGTGGCCCAGGACCCGACAACCCGCTTTGAATGCCAGGTTCTACTGCGACACATATCCAGAACGCATTATGCACCAATGGTCACGGGAGAATCCGATCCTTCTCCAGTGGAGAAATGTTCGCTTGACTGAAAAATATCTTTTTGTGTTGGATGTCTACCACGGGATCCTGGACGTTACCCCAGAAGGAGGAATGGTCATCGACTTGCTATTTGGAACGAGGAATGACTGTGGATCATCTCAGCCCAAAGCTTCCAAGGGTCCTATTAGTACCTGCCACGGATCTCGAAGATGTGTCGATGTATACATCTCAAAGCCATCCGGCTGGACTACCTCCTGTGGATTTCCTCTGTTGTATATGGGTATCCGTTGTTCCTCTGCCCATTCCGCACCAAGTGTGTGTCCTGCTTCTTATATGATTGATGATCCTGCAGCAGGGAGTCGTGTTGCAGGCTAGGATTCCACTCCCACTGTGTCGTTGCTTGCGAACATTGACAGTCTCCTTCAAGCTATATGAGCGGATACGATGCACCAAGGTGGTGGACTCTATGGCAAAGCCATTTCAAGATATCACATGTGGACGATCAAAGAGGTATGATGTACATGTTCTTTTGTATCTCCTACGTTCTGCTGTTGCTGTCTACCTGAGATCGATTCGTCCCACTTTTCTGGAGAGCCGGGAGCGGTTCTGAATATGGTACCGCTTTTCGAAGGAGGATTTCCCAGGATGACGCTGGCCGTAGCTATGGAAATAGCGACAGACTATAGGGTTGTTGGTGCTTAGCTGACTGGGGATTTAATTTCGATGTCGCTGTCTGACATCTTCTAATCCTAGAATGTGTATGTTTGGATCTTGTTGTGGAGGTATGAGGACGGACCATTGCACATGAGTTGGCAGAAGGGAAGATGTTCGCACTTGGATCGTTGTATGCTGGCTACAGTCCAGGTGCCTGGTCTCGCAAAGCTTTGTAGGAGGAGGGGATGTTCTGCTGTGTGAGAATCGACTTGTGCCTCGTGAGCATTGGGGTTGTAAGATAGGAGGACCGGCGAAGGTAAGGGGGGCAGCAGCTTCTTCTTTTCGGGCCGCGTTGCGAATGGGATTTGGGTATTGACTTGGACGTCCTGTGGGTATCTCTGATCAGTGATTGATGCCAGCAACTGGTCACCCTTCTCCATCCTGGCTGCAGGAGGGTTGGCAGGAAGTTTGGTACCTCGAGACTCCTCTGTTATCTTCCACAGGGACCAATTGAATGGGGTTGGGGTCCATTGCCCTGCTCTTGGAGGAGCTTCAAGGCGTTCTAAGAGACATCAAGATATCGCGGTTACCCCGACTAGGTCCTGGTGTTCGGATTTCCGAAGCATCACGGGTTCTGAGGGCCCGCTAGACCCGAGGATTGATAGAATGGCGAGGCTGTTGAGGAGTTCACCTTTTGAAGCGAGAGGTCCCACGATCCGACTATATCTTTCGCACAACGCCCCCCAACTTCTTCCTCTCGACCACCTCGAAAATTTCTTTGCCCCAAACCACAACACTACGAAAACCCAACAAACCCACCCCGATTGCTCTCTTGCTATTGCAAGTACAACCACATAGCTTTGTAGAGCAAGTAAGTTATCCCCTGCCTCCTTCCCACCCGTCGAGTACGAAACACCTCCTCTCAAATTCCAGCTCCTGCGAGCTGCGGGGCTCAATTGCCTTTGCCATTGTGCACTCGCATACCTCCCTCCTCACACTGGGTACGATAGACATCCTCTCGGTCCTGTTCTCAAGTCATCGAGAGGATACTGTTGTTGACGGTCGCTGATTTTTGGGTCATCCTCATTTCGCGCCCGCTCACCCTTCCAGCAACTTGCCCCACAACCCACTCCGCCTTTACAACACTGGCATACCAAGGCGCATGGAACACAAAGACTAATTTGCTATCACAGAATCGTGAAAATGGCGTGCAGAACCACCAAGCGAGCTCCTGCTCCCCGGGCAATGCTCAGCAGAAGTACAACTGGCAATAGCAGCAACTCTCCCGTCTATATCAATAGTGACGATGAGGGAGACGGTGATCTGGCTATGCCTGATGCTGCGGATCCCTCTTCTTACGATGATAATGCTAACGGCGATGCCATCGGACCTGATGCCATGTCCTTCGAGATGGCTGTCAGCAAAAACAATGATGATGATGACTTTGGTCGCTCAGAGGACGAAGGCATCGAACAGCGTTTTACTAAGAAGCGCAGATTGAACAGTAAGTCACAGCTCCTCCAATTTCAATGAACTCTTTGCTCATCAACACAATCATAGGCCCTCCTCCTCCCTCTAAATACAACCTTGCGCACTACCAGGCCGTCTCGCAACAAGCTTCGGAGGACGATAACCGCTCCGCTCTTGGTTCAAGCCAAAGCAGTTATCTTCCACCTGACTTCTCTAATTCGAGAACCTCATCCGCCACTACTCCTACCCCCCTTCTTCCGGAGACAAAAGCTGACAAATCAAAGAGAGTCAAGGGTAAAGCTACGCGAAAGACGAAGGATGAAGCTGCTCACGTCAAAGCTGACAAGGTCACTGCAAAGAAGTCCAACGTCAAGAAGCCCTCAGTTGCCAAGCGAGCAGCTCCAAAACCCTCGATTTTGAATGAGGCTGAAGTCGAAGATGACGAATCAGTTGATGATTATAGCGATTGCGACGAGCCAGAGGACGAATTAGATGCACCGGAGATGGACTACAACATGGACGATGAAGTTGAAGTTGACACCAAGAAATCAACCAAGAACAAGAAGGGATACAACTTTGACCCTGGTTACGACGCGTCTCTATCTCCCATGAATACCATCGAGAAGATATTTGCTCATCTCGCACAAAGATTGGTTGAGAAGGGCATGAGAGAGCTTACAAATAAAATGCAAGGACGACCCTTGAAAGTTGGCACATTTTGTTCGGGAACAGAGTCGCCAATCTTGGCCATGATGATGCTCCAACCACGTAAGTATCAAATCTGAATTTACTCTTGCACCCGTGCTAACTTATTACCTTAGACTTCAAGGTTATGGGCATTGACTTCAACTTCAAGCAACACATCAGCGCAGAAATTAAACCCGCTAAATCTGCGTTCATCGAGAAGAATTTCGACAGTCCAATCAATGCTTGTGATATCACAGAGATAAGCATGCAGGGCAAGCGCGATCCCAAGTGGACTAAGGAATGGACCCTGTAAGCCATGATTGTCCTAACATTTCTGGCTATGTACTAACACGTCGCAGTACTACGGCATACGGTGGAAAGGCCAAGGTCCCAAGAGATCTTGATCTCCTTGTTGCTGGATTTGCCTGCGATGATTTCTCCATCCTTAACACCAAGCGAAAGACCCTGGACGCAAAGGGCGAGTCTGGTGATACCTTCTATGCCACTCTTGAGTATATCGACAGATATCGGCCAAAGATGGTGATCCTGGAGAATGTCATTGGTGCTCCTTGGATTCATGCTAAGCTCAGGAAGAAGAAAGGTACGAAGGAGGTCATTGGCATTGACGAGCAATTTCGCCTGATGGGTTACGAGGCAGTCTTCATCAAGCTCGACACGAAGGACCACTATCTGCCGCATACTCGCCAGCGCGGCTACATGGTCTGCATTCTCAGAGCCGCCTTCAATGGGAGTCCTGCGAAGCTGGCAAAGGCAGCAGAGGGCTTCTTAAACCTTGTAAACGAGTTGAAGCGTCCAGCAAGCGTCCCCATGGAGGCTATGATGCTCCCTTTTGACTCTCCACTTCTCGAAGTCACCGCGAGAGACGACGGAGGCAATAAGCGTGCAGTCATGCCTTGGGAGAAATGCAAGCTTGGACATCAAGATTATGTCCTAAAACACAACCTTGGTACTAGCCATCCGATCACTCTTTGGGATGCCAATGGATTCAAAGTCCTCCCGGACTACTTCAAGCCTACTGCTGGATTTACCGACCGAGTATTGGACTCTATCGATATCTCACATCTTCGGAACATCATATTGAAGCTGATTGATGATCGGTATTACAAGCAAGTCCTCTCCCTTGCACATCATGATACAAGTGTACTGACAATGTCGCTCTAGCCGTTTCCTGGAGTTGTCGCAGAATGTCTATCGATTTGAAGACGCAAATCGCACTGGTATAGTTGGTTGTGTGACCCCGAACAATTTCTTGTTCCTTACGCAGCGCGGCGGTCGTGTTTCGGGGCTCGAAGCCTTGATTTCACAAGGATACAACCCAAACTGGGTCAACACATCCAATATGTCAGAGGCTCTGCTGCATGACTTGAGCGGTAATGCTATGACCTCAACCGTCGTGGGAACCTTCATGTTTGCAGCTCTGATCCAATTTCGAGAAGTCTTCAACTTTGACGGTGGCGCTAAGCAGATTGAGGATGCCGAGCCCCAATCCGATCACCTTGGCCGAGAATTATTGGAAAGCCATGACTCTCATCCCGCCAAATACCTTCCTGTCTCCGTCGAACACATTACAGCTCTGGCAAAAGCAACTGTACGACTGTGTGTGTGTGAAGGTCAAAATCATATCGTCTCACGACAAATTCAACAGTGTCGGGTATGCAAAACCACTTCTTGTGTCAAATGCGGCCGTAACCCGGAGCATTGTTATGAGCCAATCCTCATTGAGCGAAAGGAGCCTGTTCATTTTGTGAATACGATTAAGGAGGCGCTGCCCTTCTCAATCAACCTCTCTGGACTTGCCTCAGACGAGACCACGGCCTTGCTCAATGAAGCTCGGAAGCGTATGCCTTTCGGTTTCGCCCAAGGCTCCTGGAACGGCGTTATCGACAAGATGCAGGAGGCTTTCGCATCAACTGTCTCATATCGAGATATCAGAAGAGCTGAGTCCTTCCAGGCCATTTACGATTCTTCCTCTGCTATGTTGAAGCTGCAGGTGTCATCTGCCGGCGTTGAATGGTTGCTTTATGCGAATGTTCCTGATGAACCATTGGGAACAGACATGGGCAGATATCTTCGAAGATTCCCGATTGCTCGCATGCAGCCCACTGGGGATGATATCATGAAGGGTCTTTGGCAGTTCTGGGATCCTCGCCAAACACCTCTCCATGTCACGATCACCTCGAGCGGACCTCTTGAGCAGTCATTCGAGAACGAGCGAGGCTTGGTCGAGTTCTCCTCCACTTTCGTTTACCCGAATGTCTCAATTTCTCTCCGAGGAAATGAAGACCCGGATGTTCCCGTGCCAGACATTCTGGGGGATTATGTTCGCTTCTCTGGATGTGGTCAAGCTTTTAATTCCCTCCATTCGCGGAAGGCTCTTGATGGCCAGAAGCCAATGCTCCTATTCTTCAATCACCACTTGGGCAGCGGCAACCCAGCTGACCACTTTTTCTCGTTTTCAACCGATATTACACGAAAGCTTTACGCTGAGAACTTGGCTGCGGTTTGCAATCTACCCCCCTCTTGGCGTCAACCAAAGGTGGTCGCAACTGAGACCATTTCTGGGTTCATGGTCAATGGAACTCCCGTTGCCAGCTACGTTGGTAGCCAAACTGAGGACGTTGACATCATGATTGATGGTCATTGGGTTGATCTTCCTAATCATAATCTGGAACTGAATGCAGATGACATGATCACCTATCGCCGACTACCTGCCAAGGTTAGCCACCTGGAATCGACTTGCGGTCACAAGCGTGCTGTATTTGAGATGATGGCCAATGCCCCCCTTCAACCTTCGCTGGCATGCCGCATGGACCGTTGGACTCTAATCAACAGAGCCAACAAGACTACTTTCTGGAAGGAATATCTCTTCATGCTCGAAAAGGAGTTAATTCTTACTGGCCACCGTGAATCAGACAACTCATGGATTCGTTATCATGATGATACGACTGAATGCTTGGCATGTGCTCCACCGCCAACTTCTATGCAATGGACATTCAATGTCAAGAAGTCGAGGAATGGAAAGGAGCAACAAAAGCAAGTCCCCATCGAGGATCCGGAACAGGCTTCTTTCAATGAGCGAGCTATCAAGAATCGACCTTCAGCAATCCAATCCATGGTTCGCTTCTCTGACAACCGCCTCGAGTTTCGAATTGCTGTTAACCCAGCTACGCTTGTTCACAGAGCTAGAGCCAGTATTCTGCTTGGTGGTTCTTGTTCTCGCACTGGCTGCCTCGTTGACGATGTTATTGACACAAGCTACCGCATCATTACTGATAATGGCAAGGCTGTTCTTCCACCTGTTAAGGAGTTCACTCTACGAAGCACACATGATGTCGTTGCTGATTCTACGATCGCGACGCCCAACAGTCCCTTCCAAGGTTACTCCAAAAGCCCAGCTGCATTGCAATTCCAACAAGCAAAGGCCCTCACATGGATGCTCAGTCAGGAGAATGATACTAAGCCCTTTGATGAGCAGGCTATTTCGGAAGCTTTTGACGACGATCTCGGATATCGCATCGAAGCCAAGGCTACCCGCAAGGTCAAGATTGCCGGTGGCATATTAGCACAGGCTGTTGGTTTTGGGAAGACTATTCTGATCCTTTCCATTATTGCTAAGAACTTGGCGATTTTGGAGAAGGAAGTCAAGCACGCTCCACATGTCATTGGTGCCATTCCAACTGCCGCAACTCTAGTCCTGGTACCACCTCATCTAGTCGATCAGTGGGGCAGCGAGGCCAAAGCCTTTGTGGACCAAATATTCAAGGATGTGATCGTTGTCAAGACTTTCAAAAAGCTCCAGGGTCTTACAGTGGAGGACTATAAGAACGCTAAACTTGTCATTGCTGCTTGGGATGTATGCACCTCGCCTTCCTACCGGAAGGCATTCGCTCAGTTTGCTGGAAAGGTGGAGTGTGATCTTAAAGCACCCCCTCGTGCCAAGCGACAGTGGTATGAGGATGCTTTGAAGGCGGTCGAATCCAACATTGAAAAGTTCACAATGGATCCTGACTACGTGCACAATCCAACAACCACCGAGGAGCTACTTAAATCGCAATTCGAAGAAAGCGTCAAGGAGGCCAATCAACACAGTCGATTCGTACCATCCAAGCATGTTACTGGCTCCAAATATGTGAGTGCAGAAACCCGTGCCGCTCTAAGTGAAGGTCCTCAAGCCGGGGGAAAGCGCAAGAGAGATGTTGAATTGGTCCCTGCTCCTCGTTTTGAGAGTGTCTTCGACTTTTCTGTCATGGCCGGGCTAGGAATTGACGGTCTTAAAATCCCGTTGTTCGAGTTCATGAAGTGGGGTCGTGTTGTCATCGACGAGCATACCTTCGCAAATCTAGACATGTCAAGCATGCTGGAGTTTTTCAAGTGTTTCAAAATCTGGCTTCTCTCGGGTACGCCTCGATTGGATAACTTCCACGATGTCAAAGCCATGGCAACATTGCTTGGGGTCAACCTTGGGCGTGACGATCACTCAATCATGAAGTCCGACGTCTTGAGAAAGAAGATGAGTCAGCTCACCTGTAAGTTCTCCATGTCCTACTATCTGGCTTAAACTAATCACCGAATAGCCTCGGAAAAGTTCTTCATGTACCAGGAGTCTGCCTCAGTAGCCTGGCAGCGAAACAGAGAGGATCACGCTCAGGCATTCTTAGATCACTTCGTGAGACAGGTAAGCTGAGGTACTAATGAATGAATGATCCGAGGAAAATGCTAACTTGCGAGTAGGACTTCGTTGATGTCAGTAACATCAAGTGTAAGGAGATGATCGTTGGTATCAGCCAGAGTGCTGCTGAAAAGGCCATGTACATGGAACTTGAGGACTATGTTATCGCAAACGACTTCCAACGCAAAGCCACCAAGGCGACCAGCGATAGCAAGGCTCAGCTGGTCAAGGAAGCTACTTCTGAAAGTGAAGATGGGAGAGTCGCCCTTCTCCTCAAGTCTTCAGCTTTCGGCATTCAGATCAAAGAAGGCGATGCCACGGCCAAGAATGCTTTAGAGATGTGCGAGTTGATCCAGGAGACTCGCACCAGAGAGTATCATGAGATGCTTGACCGATTTAGTCGCGAACTGACCAAGGCACATTGGCTGGATGTCCAGGCTCGCGCTGCTGGCGAGTCGTGTGTACAGTACAACAAATGGGTAACGCGCGCTACTGCCAACCTCTATGGCGATCATTTCACTACGGTCGATATCCGCTCAACACTAAGTCTCCTCTCCGCAGAGTACGATTTCGAAAATTGGAAGAATTTCTACCGAAAGCCAACCGACACAAAATCTGAACTTCCTCTGTATCCTGAAGGACAGACAGCTACTCATGGCAAGACACATCTTAGCAGTGTTGTTGCCGCTTTGCGCTCCTCGGCCTCCAAGCTCAACAAGTACGGCGAGGAGTTGGTAATTCGAAAGAGATCCTTGCGGGCCTTCGAGAGCGTTCGCAGCATTCAATGTGGTAGAAAGCTTATTTGCTCCAAGTGTGGCCGTCAGGCAAAGCCGAACAACATCACACTTCTCGGTCAGTGTGGGCATCTTTTCTGCAATAACTGCTCAATCCAAACAGTCTGCGGAGTTGTTGAGGGCAAGGACAAGTGCACAGCAACTGTTGCTCCCCATCAACGTATCTCATGCGCTTCTCTTGGAACTGATACAGGTTTCCACCTGGACTCCGAACTCGGTTCGAAGCTGGATTACATCGTCAACCTCATTCAAAACAAGATTCCAGGTCACAACATTCCAGTTGAGGACAAGGTTTTGGTCTTCGCTCAGTTCGCCAAGACTCAAGAGAAGCTGGAAGCAGCTCTCAAGAAGAGAAATATCACCTTCTTGACTTTGACGAACAAGGCGTCCGCATCTAAGAACTTGAAGCAATTCCAAGATGGCAAATCAGGCATCAAGGTTCTCATCATGATGATTGGCAATGAAACTGCTTCAGGCAGGTAAGAGTTTATCATCCCAGTATATTCTCAAATAGCTGCTAACTTGTTCACAGCAACCTTACTGTGGCACGACACGTCATCTTCCTGCAAACATTCTACACCACAGGTTCTAGTGCTCGTCAAGAATACGACTCCGCCATGACACAGGCCATCGGTCGGGCTCGCAGACTGAACCAAGAAGGCACTGTCATGGTCTACGAGCTCCTGGCTACGAATACCATCGAGGTTGACTACAGACAACACCGCGGTCGATGCATCCTTCAGCCTCAAAACGGATCTGATGTTTTGGCTCAAGCTAAGCTTCCAGTTGGATCAGCACAACTTGGCCCATTGGCAAGCTCGATTGCTCACCGCACTTCTTTTGACGGATAGACCTTCCAGCTCCCTCTTTCGGTTACGAATGTGTCATCTTTTTCTCCTCTGATGCAAAGTCTTCAGTAAGTCTCCTCCCCATTCATGCCTTTTTATTCACGCACTAACCACGATTCTAGATCTGGATGTTTCTTTTGACTTCAATGGATATGATGACTATGGCGTTGGGGGTTGACATTGGAGGGTGGTTTGCGAATACCCTGTTTAGATAGTTTGCACTTTTGCACTTTTGCTTCGTTCTTTTTTCCTTTACAAAAATTGGTTTTGGTATGTTCGTTACGCTTGGGAAGGAGTGGAGAGAGTGGTGAGAGAGATGTTTCTTCTGCATGAGCAGATTCCCAACAACAAAAAGGTCTTCATGGTGGTTGTAGGAATAGTTTAGAAATGCTGATGGCCGAAAACCCAACTCGTTGTGTGCCCCTTTTTGATGTGATGATGTGATACTTTGATGTTTGATTTGTGCGGTGTGTCAATTTCGATCTTTTGTGGTTACTGCTGGGGATTTGAGGCTTCTGGATGGAGAGCTGGCTGTAATGTGGTGGTGTGTCTTGTTCATTTTCTTTGATTGAGTGCTTTTGGGTTTGGGTTGATGTCGATGGCACCTTCTCGTCTCCTTTTTCTTTTCTTTTCTTTTCTTTCCCTCTATTCCGGCTACTTGATGTGTATTTACATGCTAGAGTAGAAACGATACCGGTGAAGAATGAGCAAGTGGAGAAATAGACTGGTTGAATGGGGTTGGGTATCCTCTGCTTCTGGATAGGATGGATATCTTCATGGTGCGATTGCTTGTGGTAGTTTGGGTAGGAGAAGAGAAGGAGTTGTGTTTTAAATTTTGGGGCTTGCTGGGGCGGGGAGGAGGTAAGGGGAGGTGGTGGCATGAGACAGTATGGTAAGGTGGATTGTGTCTGTTGATGGAGAATGGTGGCGGTGATGGAGCTGCAG
The DNA here is from genome assembly GCA_017366145.1 of Cadophora sp. M221. Taxonomy (NCBI): domain Eukaryota; kingdom Fungi; phylum Ascomycota; class Leotiomycetes; order Helotiales; family Ploettnerulaceae; genus Cadophora; species Cadophora sp. M221. Next base: position 7,568 of record JAFJYG010000311.1, on the reverse strand, counting down.
CCGGAACAGATAGGTGAGTGGCATGGAGTGGATGGTGTGAAATTTGGAGGGGGATTGCTTCTTGTTGTTTGCTGCTTGTAGCATGAGAAACTCTTGGTGCGTGATTGGGAGTGAAAACGGTTATGCTTTGGCTGTGCTTGGACGACATAGATGGCTTAGCTTGGTAGGAATTCAACAAACAGAAGAGGTTCTTCGAGAGAAATATCTTGGGTTGGAAAATCTTGATTGGGAATATCAAACTACAGATTACGAAATACTAGAAAGGATATCAGAAGCTTGAACGATAGTAGATCAGAAATTCCATTGAACATTGTGGCCATTCAGCCAAATGTTATCTTTTGCCTCGTCAAGTCTCTAAATACATCGTCCAATACCTGCCTCTTCCTCTTCGCCCCCTCGTTCTCATTCTCGTCATCCTGCTTTGATATACTCTCTTCTTCCTCATCAAGCTCACCATCTTCTACAGTCCTAGGAAGCCAAGCTCTGATCTGCCCGTCTGTATGCGAGGAGTATAGACCACCAGCTTGGCCTCGCCACACCAGTCCTGTAACTCTGTTCTTGACGTTTCGTTCTCCAGTTCTGGACCGTACTGCTGCTATGTTGGGACCGGGGACTCTGAGTCGCTTCAATAGTCTACCTTCGTGAAGCTCAAAGACAAGAAGCTCTTTTTCGTTGGGGTAGAAGAGCAGGTCCTTGTTTGGCGCTGTTGTTCCCGGGGGATTTACAACGATGGGGAGATTCGAAAGATGCCCGTTCTTCAGCGTGGGTCCAAAGCTCGCAAGTGTGTTGGCACCTGTGGCAGCATCCCAGACTCTGATCCTATTATCGTGTCCAGCTGAGATAATGTACGAGCCATCGCCAGTCCAGGTCAAGCCGTTCACAACTGCCGAGTGAGATTTGCCGGAATCTCTGAGGCGGGCACTTCTCCCCATGCCGTCAGTGCCTACGATACCAGTTGAGTCTTCCATGTCCAACACACCCAAGGCCCCTGAACTCTTGCGGATATCCCAGAGACGAACAGTTCCATCGATACCGCCACTTGCCAGAATATGGTCTAGTATTGGGCTCCATGCCAGTGACAGTAAGGCACCATGATGACCGGCTAAAGAATGTGTACTTGAGCCTGACCGGAGATCAACAAGCCTCACAGTCGGATGCTGAGTGGCACATGCAACTAGCAGGTGATTTGCGACTGGGGAAAGGGCATGTGTGTAGACTATTGAGTTGAGGTCGAAGTTTCCGGAGACCGCAAGCGTCTCTGTAGAGTAGATCTTCAAGTGGTGATCATATGAAGTTGACAGGAAAGCCCCAGAGTCGAAGGGGAAGAATCTGAGTTGCGTGATGCCAAACTTGTGGGTTAAGGATGTCCTGGAACGGAGTAAGTCCTGAGTGTGGATGTTGAAGTGGCCAAACAGCTTACTTTGGGACAGAGCTTGAAGGCTTGAATGTATGTTTTGCCCCTGGAACATTCTCATCTAGATCCCATAGTTTTATGGAGGAATCTGCACCTCCAGAGAGGAGACTGTTGTATGTTGTACTTAGTGAGTGGGTAATGAATGGAGTTGGAATATGGGACTTCTCACAGTCTGTTGTCGATGTCTATGGCCAAGCTGTTTACTCCGGACTGATGAGCCCATATCCTGGACTCGGTACTTTCTTCTACAAGAGGAGATCGGGATTGTGAGGCTTGATCTTTATCGTCGTCAACGAGAACAGCGTCTTTCTCACCACCGTTGAACCGCAGCCTTAGAGCAGGCTGAATGGAATGGATGCGCTGTGAAGTCTGGATACGGGCAAAGGCTTGTGGGCCTAAGTTGCCCGTTGATCGGTCAAATAGCAACTGATTCATACATCTGATATTTCAACTAAATAGTAGTTGATGGAGTTGAAGGAATGTTGATGTTGATGTTGAAGTCACGATGGAAGGGCGTGGTGGCGGCCGAGGCTGACATCCAAATGCAAGGCCACCAAACTAGCGCTGGGCCTTGTTCATTCTCAATATTCCTCCAAAATTTAGGACATTGCGCGACGACACAACAATTTCACATCCAACATGACTTCGAAGGCATTTACGCAGGGCGCATTCTTGTATCCAGAGTCATCGCCGGAAGCTTCGATCAAGGACGAGAAGGCGCAGAATATCAGACATCCCACGGTCTACGATGCAGTTGCAGGTAGGTACATTCCCTCCTCCGCCTTGCGCAAAACCCGATTGACACTCTTCAGGTCGCATATCCCTCGCAGGATTCATTCCGAAGCAAGTAATTGTCGCCTCAACACGAGATACCGTCTCATCCTCTACCACTGCGATTGCGCCTGAAGCTGTCCTGTTTCGAGGCAAGAATGCCCCCACTAGATACGCTGAATCTGACATATACTTCACGAACGAAAGACAATCCACACAAGGTCTTCCAGAATCGGACCTTCTCAAGGCCTTACATTGCTATGCATCTGATTTCTACTCACGAGCTACGATAGATGGTGGAATCGGGGATTGGAAGAGCATGGACGAGACAGCTTTAATTGCTTTGGGGATTCTCGTGAAAGAAGCATCACTGGCAAGTCTGGGGCAAACTGGGGATCTCGCATTCACAGAAGGGGAGCAATACACCGACCATCCTCTGAAGGATAATGATCGCGAGCCGCGGAGTTTCAAGAAAAGACCTGCGAAAAAAAGACGACTTGACAATACGAGCTGAGGAGGACCGAGAGGCAAACTGTTACTTTTTTCCATCATCAGAAGAATAATGCCTCACTCAGCTCGTCCAGCTTCCAGTCCGTGACAGCGGCACAAAGCAAGCATCTTGCTTGAAGATTCATCTGCGCGTCATCCTGAATCTGGGGGATGCGAGTTTAGGAGGTCCTTTGTTTTCTTTTTCAAAAAGCCCTGTCTAGCACCGTACCTACCCGAAGATCTTCTTTTCTTTTTCGAGAGGCGTCCAGCTGAAAAACTGAATTGTTCTTTCTGGGGAAGGCGACGAACCTTATTCTATCGAGGACCGCTCTGGACAGTATCTCCGTCGGCTGTTTTCACTCTCTCATGGTTGTTTATGTCGTCACTGGCATGCCTCTGATTTCAGAGGCTGAAGTCCGAGACCAGAAAGTCTCACACGAACGCCAACTTCCTCTGGCTTTCGGAGTCGGTGAAGCTCAGCTCTGTCTGGAGAATACCGAACCCGAAGTTTACTCATCAAATCCTTCGAATTCAAAGACAATTGCGACGCCTACGCCTTAAATTTTACTTGCAATGCACAGTAAGCCCAATGATTAATTATATGAGACGTTGGATTCGAACCTCGCTGCCGTTGGAATTTGGCGCACTCTCCTTGCCGCCTTCGAGGATCGGATACGGAGCTTTCCAGCAAAATGGCTGGGGACAGTCCCTGCGATTTTGTGTATATTCCTCTTTGAGCCTTTATGGAAATGGAATCGGAGATGCGTTGAACACCGTCCGCCAATGAGCATGAGAATGAATCAAGGCTAATTTTATGTGCATTCGTAAGGTCGCATCTGGCAATCATGAAGTGGCATTGTACCGAGATACCCTGCGTCAAAAATCAAAGTCGGTGCGGCCCACGTGGAATCAGTCAAAGCACATGTGAAAACTATCCATTTCAGAAGTAACGCCGTTGCCCAACTTTACAGCATGGGCGGATCGGCACGCTATTCGTAGAAATTACTTCAGGCAAAACCATGATCGACGAGAGTGCCGTTGGTCAGGTGCGCACCGTTTGAGATTGCGACGTCGAGTACAGTATGGCAGCAAGCCATGGCCGACCCCCCGGAGCGGAGAATTGTTTGCTCATGCAAGTCAATCCACAAGCCGACATCGAGCAACCGATGTCCACCACAGTTGGGCATGAAGCCGAACCGCTGCTGCCGGGATCAGCAGTACGAGATACGTGCCGACTCTGGGACGAGGCGGCTGTTGGTTCGACAATCGCCTTCCTGATCCTCTGGTTCGGAGAAGCGGGCAGAAAAACGACCTGTCACTTTTCTCGAGGCTGTGGACTGTGTCCCAGTTGAGGATCCTGTGGCCTAGCAAGCCTCAAAACCTGGCGATTGGATGTCTCCAACCTCCCGTATTGATTGAGACCCGCTCCCACAGACTTTCACAGACTTCCAAGGATGTCAGCACACCATTGTTCGCTCCGCTCCGAGGTGTGCCTTGTTGAAAGAACCCCTGCTCCTATGGCCGCCTCGTTTTGAGATCTGCACACTGCACAGATGGAAAACGGATGGAAAACGCTCTGCTTCACGGTGCATCCATCTATGGAAGACCTCGGATCAGGGAGCCGAATTCATAGGGCTTCAAATGCTCACAGCCTTCCAGGCCAATGGAAGTCTGTCCCAGTTGAAAGTCAATGTGGGACCATTTGTAGCTGTGCGGAGTATCTTGTTTTCAGGAGTACAGGAGGGTAACCGTACAACTTCCTGCAGCCTTGCCGCCTCGTTTATTTGAGAATGTTGCTTTGACATTGGCATGCGCGGCCGCACGGAAGTTTTCTATTTGTCGACCCATTCTTCAAATTTGCCATGGCGGTGTCGGGACTCGATGTCTTCGAAAATCTCCTTTCTGATAAGTAGATATTGCCACGAAGTCTCAGCCTTGCATTGATCTGTGGAAGAGTGGTCACATTTGCCGAGGCTACCAAACCAGTGAACCAACTTGTCAATCAAGTCGCAACCAAATGGTCGATTAGGTGGGCCCTCCTCGGCCTGGAGATAATAATAGTTATTAGTGCAGGCGGAATCTAAGTGAATATGATCGATAGTTCAGTTGAACGACTACTGGTCGCCGTTTTCTGACAGAAAGAGCGTTTCTTGCTTACTACTGAAACTGCCCTGAATCGCGAATGATGGGCGGTTGGGCATCAAGCGCCTGGGGTAATCTGGTGGGATTTCAAAAGATATGCAGACGGTTGAAACTTGAATTTCAGACCGTCTCTTGATCATCAGGCCCTCGATTCCTCCAACTTCCAGGTCTAGGCAGTCCCAGAAATGAACTACAGCAGCGGTGAGGAGCAGTGGGTCGTGACTAGGTCGCACGCTCTGCTCTAGAGTCAGCTGATGAGGATGCTAATTAGCGGCCGTTGAAAGGAAGAAAGAGTTGGCTCCGTCGTTGCGGTGTGGTTGCAACCGGTAGAAAAAGAAAACGTTGTTTGATAACGATCAAGTAGTCCGTCACTTTTTACAGCAGGTTGACTCTTTTTGAGTTCTTGTTCAATGACTGCAACTGTGGTCTAACGGTCAGTCAAAGTCAGGAAGGTTTTGAGTTGGTCGGCTATGACTCGGGAAAGAAATTGGGCAACCTGTCCCCCTTGCGAAGGGACGATCCTTGATGACCACGCTTTTCTGGACTCAACTTTCAGGAACAAACTTCTTGTGATTGGACACAATTTCCCCTCCAAAGGCAGCTAAAATGCCGCATCTCTTTAGTTTTCGACGGTGCAACTTCGAAGGCACGCTTACTCAGGCGTCTAAACCCTGCGGGCCTTTATCCGCGTCCCGAAGTCGAGAGATTTGCAGCTATCTCCCCAATGGGCCGGAACTTCAAAACCTAAAGGTTACTCCGTAAAGTGCAAGCCGTCCATTCGTCGCGAGGCTGAACCTTATGATGGCGGGCTGTTAAGCCTTACCATGGTCCCCTCATCAGGAGGAGACGAGCGTCGAACAGACTTCACCGTGGCCGCCTCCAGATGATTGATTAAGAGGGGCAGCCTCGGGTCAAAGTATCCTCGGAGTCACGGACTGCCTTTGGGCGAGGCAAGCAACGATGATCTTGGACTTGGGATGATTGATCGCCCGAGGCCCCTCAATAATCGTTATGCCCTGGACCGAGATACGAAAGTTGCTTTGGGTTTTCAGTATTACTCCCTAGTATTATCCGTTCAAGATCATCACAGCTCCCTCTCTCGCGCCCAATACAACAGCTAGACCCTAAGTAGTCTTTTCATTGCAAAAGCAGCTAGGCTTGAGCTCCTACATCCTTTCCTTGCCCTCTTTCCTCCATTCAGTTGTCAGCACATCTTGGCTCGACCCCCTAGCAGACAGATAACCAGCCATGCAAGCGCGAGTTGCGTCCTTGCCATGAGCGATTCATTTCCCCTGTGGAGTGCGGGTACAGGGCCTGAATCCTCACACAAGCCTCACTGCGTGACCGCAAGCCGAGCTGGACACCCCCGGCCATCTGGGCTCTGTGGTTTCTGTCAAGGGCTGCTCCGTGGGTACCAAGGGTACGGTAACGGGTAAATGACTACTCTGATGGGAGGCCTGCAATCTGGGATTCTGGGAAAGGTGGGCTTCGAAGAACACGGCGCAGAAGCTCTGAAGAAGCCACACCTCGACAAAACATGCTTCCATCGTCATTTCCAATCAATGGTGTGCGCCTCGTTCGTGGAGAAGTATTGCCAATGGTTTGGCTAGAAGGCCAGCCGGCTGAACTAGAGCAGCTGGTGGGATTCTGGTCTGCGGGTGGTTTTGAAGTTACTGGCCCTAGTGCTCTACCAGCCGACCGCTTTTGTGGAATTCGATCAGTCGCTGTGCAGCGGTGGCTGATATGAGTTCTGACCACAGCAACCCAAAGAACTCTGCTGCTGAGTCTGCTCTTCTGGTCTTCCCTGCTCTGCCGTGCAACGAGAACGGTTTGCTTGCTGTGCAGCCAAACCTTGTGATCCATTATCCTGGCTTGAAGAGGGCTAGACCTTGCGATAAGCCGTGAATCGTACGACATTGGCTGCTCCAGCGAGGGCTAAGAAAGTTAATCATGTTCAGACACGATTGTTTGATGCTCGCTGGTGGGGCTTTGCCTCTCTGCACGCCACAGATCCAGGATGCGATGTGATGCCAGTCAGTGCGAGTGCCACCGCCAAAAGAGAGAAAGTGGAGAGCGAGATAGCCGACGACCAGCAGGAGAGGAGGAGGAGGAAGGGGAGGAAGGGGAGGAAGAGGAGGGGGAGACCAGGACCAGGACCAGGACCAGGGCTAGGGATGCGATACGCACAGAGGGTTTGCTGTTGCTCACTGACTCTGCTCTGTTGAGTTTGAGCCTGTCTGCTCATGGCCTACTGTTGCCCATCCATCAGACAGCCAGACACCTCCTCAGCATGCATCACTCCGTACTCTACAGTGCAGGATTATCGGGCGCGGCAGTGGTAGTTAGTCCTTTGGCTCTTGTTTCCCCCTCAGAGTTCAGAGCCAGTTGCCCCTCTCTGATGGTTCTGGCACCATATCCGATCCCATCCTATCCCACTTTCGACGACATCTTATTGACTGCTTTTATTACTATTGACCAGGGCAGCAAAACGTCGTACTGTGTATACTGTACCGTCGACGAGGGACTGACTGAGTACTCGTTCTGTACTGGACATCGCCCATCCATATGTACCTAATTATACCCAACCAGAGCCAGTCCAGTCCATCCAGTCTGGTGCATCCTTTTCTTGCCAACATTCCTCCGATTACTACTGATTTCTCGAGGCTGTCGAAGATCCTTACCTAGTTCGCAAGTTCGCCCTGTCTGAGCTAGTTGCCGACAAGCTAACCTGACCTCCCCCCTCCCTCATCCC